>JAUMHA010234375.1:0-15560 GCA_032359765.1 Saxidomus gigantea | reverse complement strand
CCTACTTTTCCGAGTGCTTTAATCATATTAATGCACTCGAATTGACTATAGAAATATACCGTAGGCATATTAGAATATTCTATCATTTGTACACTATTCTGTTACTTGACTTTTGGTGTTTTTTTTTAAACTTATACAATGTATCACTCAACCGTTCCCATATCACTCTATTTGCTAACCCCTTCATATTTAAAAGTTGTTTATGTTAAAAACACTACATATTCGAGTTATGTAATGGCAGTTTCCTTACGCAGGAGACACAGACTAATTGAAACTTTATTAGATGCTAAAAGAAAATCCTATTAAATGACAAAACTATTAGTTAGATTTTGTATGAAAATATTTCGGTTGGTAGACCCACCGTAGGTGTGTACTTAACTTTTGTATAATATTGCTCTTATGCAACGTTTATGGAATGGTTTATAACCTATATCACTCATGCACTGCATACCACTAATAAACACTTTTATACATTTTCCGTGAAATATGCATTTAGTAATCTGACTTAACTTTTTGATAATTGTTCAGCGATACAGCTTCCAGACGAGATGAAAGTGACATACACTGCACACTACCGGAATCTTTTCTGTGCAAACGAAGACTTAGAAGAACATGCCAGGGAACAAATTGACCTGAGAGTGAATGCAATGTTATCAAATATTATTTGTCTTCGGACGCAGACGTGTAATGTCAATAATGTAAATGTTATTGATTGCAATGGAAAGGGAAGAGCGCGACGCTCGGCAAAAACAGCTGGTTTCTCCTTACAGATTACGAGTAATCCAAACAAAGGTAACTCTTAATGAAAGTCTTGCTACAATTAGTTCTGCAACTAAGCAGAACATGTTTTTGGCAGACATTTCTTTTGAGGGTGTCGATATATCATATCTTGTATTCCAACTATGTTATATATTATTGTAAATCGGTTGAAGGTTTTTATTTTTATGGATAAAATATGCACATTTTAGTTTATTGATATCAATTTATTCATTTAGGTCTAGATTTGTATACTATGCCTAAAACCTATATTCCAACAAAATACATGTAACTCCATTCAACAAACATTATCTTTCTTTTTGAAGGCTGTGTACATCCTACATGTATATAAAGGAAACTTATCAAATCATTCTTAAACCTGACAATAGACACATTAAAGTAGTTATCTAAGCACAAACCGACATATGATTATGCTCCCGAAGGGTGGCATATTAAAATTGCACCGCCCGTCTCTCCGTTCGTCTGTACGTCCGTCTGTGCGTCCGACCTTAAATTGTTTTCGTGTCATGGAATGAAGTAATGGAATACTGTCATACATGGAAGGATTTTAAAATTACATGGCACAATAATTGAGCACATGGAGCGGACACAGACTGTGATACCTATTTCGGGGGGCATTTGGCAGTTGTGAGGGAAAGCTCTTGTTTTTCAACAGATACTGTTTCTTTTAATGTTGTTTTATTTTTCGTTTTTAGATAATAAAAATGAAACCTTGACAGATTTAGAAAATGCGTTTCAAAATATCCAAGGTGCTGCCGATAAGGGAGAATTCACTGTAGATGTTCTCGATGATGAATATGAGTTGGACGGTAACCTAACAGATATTTCAGGAAAAGTTGTCTGTGGACCAGGATATACCAGGGTCAAGTTTTATTGTGGTGCGTTTTGCTATATAGTAGCAGTATCTATGCTTTCAAAGTATCATTGGGGATATCAAAACAAATACATATAATGATCGGTGAGATATGCAGTTGTTTTGTAACCAGACAAACATCGGTAATGGTCAGTTATTTACGGTAGAATAATTTACCGGTTTTTGCAGTCAACTGACAAAGCTGATTCTTCTTCTCTTTCTTTGAGCACTGCTTCTGACCATGTGTCCTTGTGTCAGAGATTTGACAGTTTCTTACGAAGGATAGGCGTCTTTTACCGATTCTTTCCAGGCGAGATTGTTAGGTAGGCTGCCCGCCAGTTAAATTGACCAAAATACGGTTGGAACAGGCGTAAAACTCCTACAACAACAGCATCTGTCGATTTGTAATTATGTGTGAGAGACCAGTCACATTTCTTTAATCACAGGTCAAAAACGCTATGTCATGGTATGTTTATTTTTTATGATGCATATAACGAATTCGACATTTTTGCCAAAAGGTGTTATTCCGTTTTAATAACAGTGTTACGTCTCCTGAGCAAACACCATTGGGAACAAATAAATGTGTCTATTGTAGAGTGTTCGTGTTCTGGAACGGTCAATTATTTTCTATTTAGGAAGGGTGTTGCATTAGGGATGTGTTGTTCGGGGATGTTTGCGTTTTTAGTATACGATAATACTCTCACGGTGCGATAGAGATACTGTGACATTCTAAATCGCCTTCAATTTGAACTCTATTATTGTGACAGGTCTGATCTTGCGAGAAAATTGATATACAAACCATTATGTATAATATATATCTTATAGTTCCGTGTGGCACAGGTGCTTATCTGTATACCGACTATTGTAAATCTTGTCCTGTTGGAACATACCAAGATCGAGAAGGGCAAGCTGAATGCATCAACTGTCCGAAGGGAAAAAGTACAGTCGGAATAAGATCGACCAGCAGTGATGACTGCACAGGTAAAACATCTAAAAACAAAAAAGCGTATACTTTGCAAATAGAATTTGCATATCTCGACTATAGATTAAGGAAAGTTAGTACCTCCTATAAGGTTTCTAGAATACAGCGATTATAAATTACTTCATTTTAGTACATTGTGTTTTGAGTATGTAAATCATTATGCTATTTGGCGTTTGCGACAGTTTATACGTAATCAGTTGTCAAAAACATTTTAATTCTTCTAATTAGCGCTGTCGCCATTGTAGAATCTGCGACATTGAAACAGTATTTTCATAATGCCAAAAATATCAAAATTGCAAGAAGATTATATAGTTTACGTGCATGTTTATGTATATGGCGTTTTAACAAGCATAAATATACGATTACTATCTTACACTTTCTTTCAAGTGGACGAGCTGGTGACACTAGAAGAAGGGCTAAAAGGTAAGATTGGCTTTATATATTGTCAAGCTTACAATTTTTCTCGTTTCATTTTATACCCATCATTGATATATAAATGTATGTATCTTCCGTAAAAAATAGCCGAAGATCAGTCATTACTGATCAAGTTTATGTAAGAATATTTATCAGTATTACCACAAACAGTTACAATTTTAATAAGAGTATTTACCGTTAGTCCATAGGAAAGTCTGAAATGTTAACGAACTAAATAATGTCGCTTATGATTGGACAGTCACGATACGTTTATGCATCGTAACATATAAATGACGTAGCATTCAAAACATTTATCGTGCTATTTGCCTTCTATGAAAGCTTAAGTATCAGTTAAAATTAAAAGCTGTGTGTAGGTCAATATCAAAAGCTATATAAGAAAAGGGTCATAATCATATAAATGTAATCTAGATGCCGGATTGGCTGTCGTCGCTTTCGGGTCGTATTAGTGCTTCAAATCCGTATAATTCAACGCATGACTAGAGAAAGTCCAGCATTCTGGGTCAAATTACTAAATTTAGATCACCTAGAAGTTACACATATGTATTTTCCGCAGTAAATCGCAGACAAATCGGTCATGACGCATCAAGTCCTTTTTGAAATCTGTTTCAGTATCACCATAGTACCAGTCTTTGTTTAAGGGTGTTTCCCGTTGGTCAGTAGACTATTTTAGCACGACCACAACATTAATTATGTTGTATCTTTTTTAATAAATTAGATTGCATACAACGCCTATATCCCGCTAAATATATATTATTTCTTCTATTTTATGCTTAAACATCATTTTAAATCAATATTATAAGTATAGGTCAATAACTAAAGGTACTTAATAAAACGGCCATTTTCATAGAAAATGTGATCTATATGTAGCATTTTGGATCACATTACTATTTTAATAACCCTATATTATATACCACCACATTTATGTTACAATTCAGTATTTATCTTTATTAATCTACTTAATATAAACATCAAATAAAATGCAGTCTGTTCAAGTATTCAATCTGTTTTTGTTTATAACAGCAGCTTTTGTATATAACATATTGTTTTGTTGCATGTATTGGTTTTTAAACAACTTTATATTATGATTTTAGTTACTGGTATTATTGTTGGTTGTGTAAGTGCAGGTGTTGTCATTGTCATGGTATTCTTCGTGTACAGGAGATACAAGTAAGTAGCTGGGTACTGAAGTATAACCTGTCTCTAACATGTCTATAACATAAACATGTATCAGGCGAGAACACTATAATGGACTGTGATTTCTTGTTTAATGCTATTCCCTCACTTCCTTGATAAATGTCTACGACTGCCTATTTTAAAACGTAGCTATGCAAAGATGATATTTACAAAAATGCAATTAAATTAATAATTGTATGTTTTTCGTTAGCATGGCCATAATAACAGGTAATACTTCCTAGGCATACATGTCATTCCGTTTGAGGAGCGTAGGGCGCCATACACTGGAATACATGGGTCTCCGCTCGTACATTTTTGTCGGTTTTAATAGCAGATCAACATTTCCAAATATGACTTACTAAATGTATTTGCAAACATCAAATATTGTTTTCATTCATGATTTACATTTTAAATTTTATATTACTTTAAGATCAAAGCAAGGAAAACTGATAGAACCAACTGATATCAATATGTCGTCAAGTTCCACATCAGCTTTGAGAAGAGAGGAAGATAAGTTTGGACCGTCCAACAAGAAATTTGAGCCAAACGCATTAAACGAGAAAAACGTGCAAACTTTAAGCAGTCTTGAACGTGAGGAAAATTTTGAAACTTCTGAACGTAGAATGCCAAGCAGAGCCAGTAGATCCAGCACATTCATCACGGAAGATGGCGAAGTTGTTCACAGTAAACCCTGGCGTTAAATACTGTTATGGCATGCGCAAATTGATATGAATAAATGCAACTTTTGGTAGAGCTGGGTTTGAATTTAGTTCTTCTGATGTCAAGACAATATGTTCATGCAATCACAAACTATGTGTTTATTTAAACTAAATAATACTGTTTATACGACTTTTTTTCTATTTTGCTACAATTTTGTTTGCTTACATACTATAGTATGATACTGCTAATAAACGTTTCAGTTGTTTATATGATTATGTGTTACGTTATTCGTCCATCTTGACCGAATAAGTAGCTGTAAATATGGACGAGTTATCGTGTTCTTGTTTGACCCTGATCATTTGCCTGTAAATCCCAAGTAGAAAAAGGTCATTGAAGTCCAAATTCAATCAAGCATTACCTACATAGAGCAGTATAGCGCTAGCACTAACCAAATGTGTTTACAACAACGTCAATCATAAAAGTCTTAAGAAATAAAACACAAATCAAAAGGCAGTAAGGGATCAAACGTTGAATTGCTCAATTTCGACTTTGCAATGCACAGAGCGAGCTGAAATATATATTTTTAAAATAGAAACCCGTGTGTCTGGCTAACAATATAAAACGATAGAGGTTCAAAAAGCATGAAATGGATGAATCGGTCTAGAGAGTAACAGGAAGGTACCTGATTCGACCTCTCATTGCAATACAGTCACAAAAGGATACAAGACAATACATCTTCCTCAATGCAAAATGTACTACTAATTCAAAATGGGTGGAAGAAGAAATGAAACCTTAGTTAATCTAAAATGACTTTCAAATCATGATTCACCAATCACAATAAGTTTTAAACAAACAGCCTAATAATAAACCCATGTTGGAGAATATACTTGTAACTCACTATCTTGGACGAACCTGACGCTGATATAAATCACTGACAGAAGATCGTGATAAAAACCCTACGTCGATTATATATTTATCCCGTGAAATTCCCGTTACATGATCATGCTTGCTCTTGATTACTTTGAAACACAGACTTAGACATTGCAGTTCTTTCTCGGAATGCTCATTTTAATTTATTTTATTAGTAAAAAAGCTTTGGTACCAAGTACTTTGATATTGTTCAAATTGTTGATGCCTTATTATTGAATAAGAGAAATGTATACATGATACATTTTTGTGTATGTCTGTTTGAAAAAAAGGACTATTTAAAGATTACAAACTTTTAATTCAGTTGCTTCAAAATAAGCTTTGAAATTATGGACTGTCAGTGACTCACTGATAAACTGTTTAGTAAGTTAACGGTTGTAGTAACGCCTCATTTAATAGCGTTTATAACTTCTTAAATAAATTTTGACCTGTCCATTACTCCCATACTAGTGTGCAAAGTGTGTGGAATTTGTGCTAGTACCTTTGAATTCAGTTTATGTTCTAATGTAAATTACATTCGATGAACAAATCAGAAACTATGTAGAAAGAAACTATGTACTGATATTGGCTGTTTAGGGATATATCACATAACGAGATCAGGAACTACAAAGGCATCCTCAGAGGACTATCAAACAAATATAACACATATCAGATATTAAATGACATTTCCAACAAATACTTCTACCGACTATACAAACTAACGTGTAACGATTTACAGAGGGGACGATTTAATGTCCCTGTCAACAGGTTCAAAATTTTGGCCTTAGTGACAATTTGTGTTTACCTCGAATAAAATCATTATTATAGCAATCTCGAAAATGTTATAATCTGCAGTAGTGACAATTGAAATGGCATCAGGGTTATTATATATCAATGACAATGACAATGACAAAGGTTTTATTTAATACTAACCACCAGCCCTTGACAATTATATACATTTTATATATTCAATGTTTACATATAGACTTATATACATGTATCAATACTTTATTATGTTTTCACATATACAAGCTCGAAACTGACGTACATATCCAGTATAGTTTTGTCATTTTCCCAGTTGTGATTTCCCTTTCTATCCAGTAGTAAGCCTTTACGAAACGAAGCAAGAGCAAAGGATGATTGATTCTGATTATAATATGAACCGTAACCTATTGTGTTATGTGCAAACTGTAATTAAAATTTCCTTTTAATATCATTAATACAAAAAGTTCATGAGGAGAACAACCAATGAAAAGAAGCTCAACCCGTTTGTAGTTTATGTACGCATTGGCATATATATCATTTGTAACAACTGTTACTTTGATAAACATTAGCTATAACATGTTTATATTTTAGCTTGTTAAGCAAGACAATTCAGTAAGTTACAAAAACTGCAAGGAAGAGCATTACATGTTAAGTCAAATACGATTAAAAACAAAATAATTTCCTAACACGTTACGGTTACGTTTCCATGTGTGCAGTCACTGAGGTGTTGTTGACACAGATCATTAAATGGAGATGCTTTAAGTCGATCAATGTAAATACCAGCAAGAGCTAACTTATCACTTGCATTGGTGCATGAAGGGATCTTTCCAACTTCATTGCTTTGAAACAAACCTGAAAAGAGAATAATGTAAGTCGGCAAATTTCAACATTTTTAGTCATTTTATATACTCATATTTCTGTCCTACTGATGATAAAATATATTTCTTGCGAATATAAAAAAACAGGGTAATTCAACAAAGTGCTGATAAATTTCTTCCAAAATTTAAGAAGACGGAGACAATGTCAAATCATCACTATTTGTATATAGGAAATACTCTATCGTAAATCTTCTGTAGGCCTCGATAGCTCAGTGGTTGGGGCGTTTGCCTCCGGAACGGGAGGTACCGGGTTCGAATCCCAGCCCTAGCATCAGGTGTGTCCTTGAGCAAAGACACTGATGGCTCACATGTCTCAGTCCATACAGCTGTAAATGACTAGTAGTGATAAAAAAAATCGCTGTCTCTCTCTCGCAAGCGTGTTGACATGTGGAACGAGTGTTCGAAAGCGATAAATTAGCTTTCTTCGTAATCGAACTAACATTAAATCGTTTAAATCAAGACTTCTGATAAAGATAAACAACTTCAGAGATGGTAAATTTCTTCGTGCCACGCAGTTACAAATTCGTTCTTATCGTTAATGTTTAGCTTTCGAAATATGCGTAGTAAAGGGATTTAAAAGAACGTTTGTTGCTGTAATTACATGTTAAATCAATTTGCACTTTACTTACCTTTAGGCACGCACTGTGGAATAGGTTTGACAGGAAGCCAGTTCCCTGTAGCGCCACAAACATAGATGTCGCTTTGCTTGAAGCCGGGCGGACGTGTGTAATTTGCTTTGCATTCAAATACACAGATTTGTGAATATTCACTTCTCCATGCATTACACATGATGACACCATTCACAGGTGGAGACATTTTCTTACAAGGAACAGCTGAAAAATAACAATAGATAAACGTGCAATAACAAAGTGAGCATTCACATACTTTGGACGTGAACTTAAGCTTTTAACGCGATTATCAACACGAATGAGTTCGTATGCTTGAAAACTTATATCAATAATAAATAAGGATTTAAACTCCTTCTAAAGAAGGTCTTTCTGATATCGGCCTGATGACCTTGGTTTTAATTCGAGATAATCCACACAGACATTCTGACAATTTTTCATTATTATTGGGTTGTAAATGTCACCTGTATTGAGTACACACGGATTTTAATGGGTAGATCTAGTGTTTTACCTCAGATGACCCACAGGTGGAAGGAACACACATTTTACTTTTTTTCTTAAGCTAATATCTTTTTCTACGCATTTTAAAACAGAATAAATAAAATAAATTGAAAACAAATGAAAAAATATCTTTTTTCATACACAATATAGTTCTTTACTTATTCTGATATCAATTTTAAAATGCACAAAAAAGACGTTAACTTAAGAAAAAAAGTAAAGGGTCTTTCCACCTGTGAGATGACCCATATCAGAGCTCGACCTAAGAGTTATTAATGCAATCATACATTTGTACTGACCAAATGTCAATGAAAAATGCAACCTATATTGGATACACAATGTTTTTCTTCATTTTGACCCTGTGACCTAGTTTGTTACCAACATAACCCATATTCAATCTAGACCTAGATATTATTAAGGCAGTCATTTTGACCAAGTTTCATGAAGATCAAATGAATAATGCAGCCTTCGTTGCATACACAAGGTTAAGTGTAGACAGACGACATACAGACATGTCTTTGACCTTCGTTTTTTTACGAATCGTTCTCATATATTGTATGCTTATCACTTTGCCTACTCGTTGCCTCTCTCTCGCGAATGTTTTGACATCTGGAACGAGTGTTCGAAAGCGTTTAAATAAGCTACGGAGCTTTCTTCGTAACCGAACTAAAATAAATTCGTATAAAAACTATCACTAATAAAATTTACAAATATTTAATTATAAGTTCTGGTTGTAGTCAAAAACTTGCACATCAGGTGGAATTATGAATCTGTCCTTGAAGCCTTGCATCAAAATAAGTCTTGTTGAAAATTATGATCTTAAGGGCATATTATCTCTTAAATTGACGAACTATATAAGGAATTATGTGCTATAAATTGAAAGAAAAACAAAAAAAGCAAGTCACCAGTCCCTCGTGGTTAAATCATTCCGGTCTTATTGATAACAGACATTAAATATTGGTGTTGTGAAATAATGAGGTCATTATACATGTACATTGTTGAGAACAATACCGGACTTAATGAGACTGTCACACTGTATTATTGTCAAATAGCATTCATAATTGTTCTAAACAATCTATAATAACCCCATGTCTAAGCATACTGTCTTCAAGTTATAAACTGGCTTTACAATGAGATCTTACTGCTGCTGAATCAGGAACTATAAATGGTTAAAGATTGCAATTTAATTTTACATCAAATTGGGTGTATTTTTGCCATAGTATCTTTGTACATATTAAGGAGCCTGTCAGATGTAGTTCTTCTGTGTGAATTGGACAGAACAAATGATTACTATGATGTTTATATCATTATTTAAAGACGCATAGTTTCTTATACTCACGTTTAACATAGATTTTGAATTTGCATTCAGCACTCAAGCCATTTGATGGTTTAACACCATAGTAGTGTATTGTATACTCTCCCCAAGGAAACTCGAACGAACTTGTTTTGTAGTTCTTAGTTATGTAAACTTCTGTTCCATGTGGGTCAATAATAGTTGGTTCAGTCCAAATCTCTTTGGTCGTCATACTCGATATGACACGGTCTCTGTCAGTAGGACACCCGCTTGTTATTGGCGGTTGTATATCTGCAAAGTATGTCCTTAATGTATGTCAGTAAACGACAATAAAACATCGGTCATAAAAAAACTTTTGCTTTATACAATGAACTTCGGTAAGAAAGCAAAATGTAGTTTATGATATATAAGCAAGGAAAATAAATATCGAAAATAGGATTTAGAAACTCCATGCATTTACCAACTTCGCAGTTCTTTCCAGACCAACCAGCATTACAAGAACACCTGTAATCACCTAGCATATTGTGACACAGTGCACCATTCTTGCATGGACTACTGTTACAGGATACAGCATCTGAAATAAACGACTTTTATTTAACAAAACCGCTATACAGAGGGCATTTGAAGTATTCAGAAATTAAGGGATGGTGATTAAAGTTACTGTTAACTGACATGTTCAAAATATATTATAGAACTTACAAATATATAATATCACTCCCACTTTATATAATGGACCAGCTTTTTACGTACAATAAGTTATGGTATAAACTTAATAAAACAGAAAGAGGACATGCCTTTCTGGACTAAGACAACAAAAATAGAACGTGTTTCTCTTACACAGACATGTAGGGAGCGACCCCGACCAGTAACTAGATTTAGTGCAAGTACGGGCGGCTTCTGATGAGTCCGTCATATTGTAGTCTCTATCACATGAATACGTCACCCTTCCAGCATATGTGAAGTCGTGACCAGAAAAACTGCCATGGGATATTGAGCTCGGTCGGCCACAGGTTACAACTGTATCAGATAAAGAAATACGTTCATGTTTAATTTTAATAATACATTAAATGATACTGACTTCGAATTAAATAGCACAGTTAGTGTTGTGACGAGCCTTATAGCCAAATAGACACTTTACAGACACACATCTTCATTTTGCTTTGTTTAAAGGTTAAAGTATTTTCAAAGTTTTAATATAACTGTGACTGACAGCAAATTATAAAATGTTATGTATATAAACATCTTAAAAAAAGAGAAGGACACTTCTATGTTTTAAATCGTTGCATATTTTTAATAATCTATTTTATCTTTGCGAGATTAAACTGGGTAAGATACAAAGAGTATTTTCAAACTTTATAATAGGTTAAGGCTAAAACATGTAAGTGGTAAACTATCGCGGCTTTCTGTAGACAAAATAATTAATTATTGATATAAAAGGCAAGTCAATATTGTAAGCATGAGGTATGTACGTGTGTATATATTACACAATATGGCAAGACCAGATGTACGTAGAAGCGCTAACCTTCACCACAGCAAGTCCCTTTGTACCTATCTGGACAGCGACAATAACCAGAGAACACATTGGTTCCACCGTTATGGCAAAAACTGTTACATTCTCCTCTGTCATGAAAATCGTATCTACGGGCATCGTAATCCAATCCACAGTTCTTCATGCATGCTCTTATATCATCTACAAGATCTAATTTACAGCAAAGTAATCTGTCCCTGGTTCTAGTTCCTCCAGCACATTGACGGCTACAGTCAGACCATTTCGACCATGGAAACCACTCACATATATCAACTGGACAACCACTTTTCACAAAAGATGTTAAAAGCCCGGTCGAGATTAGTGTAAGTATGATCGCAATAAACTTATAAGAATCCATACTTGCATCCGGTATGAATTCACTACCATTTACAGTAATTCCTATCTAAATATTACATCTAATGAAGTGTATAATAACACGTTGATAACATTTTGTTACAAAGCATTAAATTCATCAAATTGTGGTTGCTGATATGAGACGGTAAACCACGGGTGTTGATATTGTTTTACTTATGTACACAGCCAATGTAAAATCACGTAACAAGTTGTATGCGCAGTCGTTTATAACAGTCGTTTTGATACGGAAATTTATGAACTACAAACAACTAATCAGACCGCGTAAAATCAAGTACATTTTGTGTACATGAATTTTTTGTAATTTGCCTTAATACATGTACTTGCAAACAACAAAAGCATCATACATTCGTGAATCTAGCTCTATAAATTGTATGATTATTTTGTATAAAACATTAGGTGAAGAAATATGGTAGAAGTGTGACACCTGAATGTGAATGAATTACTGAATATGAAAATTGTACATTTTAGCTGGGAATAAGTCAATTAGAAAAAAGTGAAAAATAAACGTCATTATATAGGTTTTTACGGTATCTTTTAGAAATCTATATAATGTTTATTTTTATTTTTTTATATTTATTTATATATTAAATAAAAATAAAAATACTACATTGTGTACATTTAAGCTAAATGTTTTGTCAAGTTTCCAAAACTTCCTGATAATAGGACAAACATAAATATCAAGAGATTTAAATGAGAGCTTTACTGATTATTGCTTTGGAAACGTTCCGAGATATGTACATTTGTAACTTGTCATTGATTACCACTTAAGTGTTTTCAGTTCTTAAGATAAGCGGACAGTTTATAACAAAATTATTCCCGGTTCCGTTTTAAGATTGAACATAGTTTGAAATATCATGATTTGGTTTATCTTTACCTTTATGTTTTGAAGGTCAATTGAATTGACATATTGTGAAATAACTTCACTGTACTGATGGGATATATTTACCACCGACAACAGTATTTCTCTGCTGTTGGTCAACAGTTTGTTCCAAATTTTGTTGTATAATTTCGTGTCTATTTGCAAGGCTTTTATAAACAAAATATGTATACAACCCGATTTCTTTGCAAATTTATATTTTCCATTGCTTAAAAGAAAAGATATGTCTAATTTTGCAACTCTGTTTCCAGCACACAATATATCTTTTATAAGTGTGAAACAATCTGATCTATTCTTGGTCTAAGACCATAAACATCTAGAGGTCTAAACATAATTTGAAAATGAAACTGTCTGTTAACAAAGACATTTTTATTTCTTAAATGATTTAACATTTCAATATCGTTCACTCTTGATGATTTCTTTTTCTTTTAAGCTTAAATTTATTAGACTTTATACAAATAAACATGACTACATTTGTAAGATGACCCCATTTGGGATTCACTTATACAACAAATTAAACTTATCTTTGTTAAAGCATGAGTGAGCATCTAAAATTCCCTTTTTGATATCAAAACTTCCTTGTGGTTTTATCAATTCCTAGGTTGGTGTGCTTAAACATTTACTTATTCTGACTACGGTTTAATAAGATAAACGATTATCTGTGATTTTCAAGAATGGTATTTTATTGACAATTGACAATTTTATCAAGTACATTTATGGAACTTTAAATAAAATCATACACTGACCGAGGTAATGAACTCGTTAATTGTCTGCCAAAAATATTTGCAATTACATGCGTGTGTTACTCATTTTGCCAACTCTTATATTCCTTTATCTAGTTTCAAAATAATAATTTACACATGTACAGCCAAACATGCCTTTAATAAAGTGAAGCTTTACCTTTTCTCAAACTGTTTGTATTTACTGTTGTGCGAAGTTGAAGAAATCGGTGTAACAGTGCAAATACTATTTTATGTATGAACACTTTGTGACGAGAGAAGAAGAAGAATAAGAATAATAATGAGAGAGAGAGAGAGAGAGAGAGAGAGAGAGAGAGAGAGAGAGAGTTCATAACATGATGTTAACCAACAAACTTTATTTGAATTGAATTCACTGCTATTTTATTTCGCAATAATATGTATTTACGTCAAATAAATTAGCATTACTTTCACTTAAAAACTTAACAATTGAAATTATTTTAAACTTGGTCTGCTTGTCTGTTCGAGCCAACAGGATCATATGTTACTCTCAATTGGTCAAAGGGAGACAATTCACTCGTTAACATCAAATCGCTTTGTCCTCGCTTTGTCCTCGCAAAATGTTTTATGAGTGTGTATATCTTTGAAAAAATAAGACGAAACAAAGATACGTATGCAATTATCAATATAATTACCATTTCCTTTTTAAAGGTTTACACTCAAAATTAAGAGTGGAATTTATACTAAAATCCTCACGTCTAGCCTACCGCTTCTCTTAAATATTCGTTCTAGGTCGGAAAAAATATATATATTCTTCTTTGTTCCAGTACGACACAAAATTCAAGGAGTTGGTCAGAATGCAATGGTTTCAAAATGAAAATTGACTGCAATGAGATGTCTTACACTGGTGTATAGTATGTAGCCTTCTATAAATTACTTAACCTATTCAAGAAATATGCGTATTAAGTTTGTGTGAATTTTCTAGATGTATTCCATCTCCTTAATTTGCCTGAAAGTAACACGTAATTTACGAAAACATAATAGTTTAGCAACTATTTTTAAACACTTCATGCCGAAGTTTCTAATTCAGAAACAGTCGATTTGTATTCTTCCCATAGTATGTTATTCCAAACACGTTATGGTGCATTTCAATGATGGTTAAATGGTGCTAGGAACTTACTTCAAAATTGGCAATATCAAACACCATTTTCTGACATTGTATTCAGTTTAAGTTATTTCTCTTACAGTTCTTCATGAGCAAATATTAAAACATTTACTACATGAACCAGTTCAACATACACTTTTCCATTGCTTGTGCATATTCTGTTTTATTTCTAGGCAATCATGGAAATTAACAAACCAGAATCTCAATAGTTAGTAGGATCACCTTTGTCTCCGCTGGTCACCAATGGAAACTGGCAATAAGATATCTTTAATGAGCAAGGACAACTCCTCTCTAGATACATGTGTTTACTTGAGCTGCCAAAGGGTTGCTACGTGGTTTCCGCATGTTTAATGTTTTCGGTCCAATGTTATCTGTTTCTACATTCTATAATGATCGTATGTTCCTTCTAATTTCATCGAATACTTTTGTTTATACATTATGTTCCCTTCAGTGGCATTGAGTACTTTGTTCTAATTCGAAATATTATGAATAATGCCGATGTTCCTTCGAGGTCTACCCAAATGCAGATCAAAAGTGTTTAAGTCATTTACATGCAAGATTGCTTGTTTAATGTGCAGTCGTTAAAATGATTAATTGCATGTGTATAACTGTATAATGTGTAGGAGTAAAAGAATGAGGGAAATGTTTCATATTAGCTTTTATTGTTCATAGAATAACTACTTAAAGCATATAGTTATCTATATATGTATAAGACTAAAAAAAAAATATATATATAGCATAAAATGCATAAAAACTTGTCAACAGTAAACAAAAAAAGACAAAACTATCATCACTAAGAAAGGACAGACATAAATTGTTATGCAGTATGGAAGAAAACACCAACGATGTGCATACCTATGTTTTTGCTGAACTTCAATTTTAGACATTATAAGCTATTCAAGGATGCATCAAACACTATCTTATACATACATGTAGACAGAAAGTGCCTCACAATAATAAACACATGTTGTCCATGTATTTCACCTTGCATAGCAATATCTGAAAGGATTAAGTCAATAAGTTTGTTTCAGCCAGATTCAATACATGTTCTATGTATATTATTCTGACAA
>JAUMHA010234374.1:0-25029 GCA_032359765.1 Saxidomus gigantea | reverse complement strand
AACGGCCATTTTATTCCGTGTGCCACATCTGCCTTGTGCAAATCGGATTCAATGTTAAACCTTTTCTGTGCATGTAAGTTTCAACATAGGAATAATGATTAAGATTGAGTCAAAAATGTAACATCTACCATAAAATTATCGATTTCCAGAGGCTCTCTTTGGTCAAAGTTCATATCCACACGGTTTGTATCCACACTCGCACCTATACTCGCCGAGCGGTCAGATAGAGGCTACTAACCTGTCTATGCCGAGTGCAAGCCGAGAAAGACAAACTGAAAGAACGAAAGAAAGTGAATCTGGAAAACACGAGATTAAGAAAGAACCTGACAAACATGTCGAAAAGCACGAAACTGAAGTTTTAAAGCATATCAGTGATCAGAGTTCCGATAAAGGTAAGCAAATAGAAGGAAGTGAAAGAACGCGTGGAAGGCTAACGAAAACTGAAGATAGAGACAAAATAAAGAGTAGTCTGAAACTAACAAGAACTCAAGGAGCAGACTCAGAAGTTAAAAAGGGAAACGATGTGGGCATGCCAGAAAATTTGTCTAAAAAGTCTTCATTAGAAAAGAAATGTGTTGATAATTCTGAAGTGATTGTACTTGATTCTCCAAAATCAAAAGGAGGAACCGACCTTTATGAAAATGGACATGAAAAAGTTAAACAAAATTCAAATGGTATTTGCGAAACAAACTCTCGTGAAAGTGGACACGAATCAACAAAACATAGCCCTGTTGGAATTGCCTCTCACAGCCCAAGGTACAAACGAGTTACTAGCCCAGAAAGTTGCTTAAAAAGATCAATAAGTCCTGAGAGACGGAAACGTGTTGTTAGCCCGACTGGAAAGAGAAAAGACTTTTGTATAGATGATCAAGAAATGCCGGAAAATCTTTGTATTAAAGATAAGGACAAATCAAAAGAAGCCAAAACGACTTCTGAATCAGAGCTTGTGAAGACACAGTCAATTGTAACTACTACAACAGTGAATGTGAGCGCTGCGTTGGACATCATAACCACTGACGTTAACAACAAGGGTCATAGTAAAGGTAACGGTTTAAATGCTTGTGTTATAAAGTAAATCTTACTCCTACCAATTCAGTCGTGACCATGTCCGGTTATTTTTCAAAGAATGTTCTTTAACGTGTTGTATAGATATATTCTAAAAATACATAAACAAATTTGCAAATTATCTTATTCGAAGACCTTTCCAACCTTGCCAATCTGTTGATCGAAACACCAATAAATGAATTGAATAATACCTTTTAACTTTTCAAATATCTTTTTCAGCTTCCAGTTTGTCTCCCTCTCAAGTCAGTCCATCATTGTCAAGACAAAGCACAGTGACTACATATTCGCTTCCATATTATCATAACCTTTTTTCCCGGTCTCAACCTCAGGATGGCAAACGTGTTCACGCCACTACATATGTACCGGAAATAGGAACTATTTCTAGTCCTATAGCCGGTGCGCCGTCAGTGATAAATGTTGTCGATGCAAAAAGTAAACAACAAGATAAAGCACTTTCAGATGGAAATAATCAGAATTCAAATAACTCTTTGTTAGCTATATCAATGATTTCGCCTAAGTCAGAGAACTCCAAACACAGTCATAGGGACGACTTCAGTCAAAATTTGTATGTCGATACAAATGAATTCAGTAGAAACGACATAAGATGTGATTCAAAAACTTCATTCGATTGCAATAACCGCGCATGTGTTCAGCCGAACTTGAATCATGAAAGATATGTTTCGCCGTCTGAGGCTGAGTTTAGTTGTTCTGAACTAGATAAAACTATTGACCTTTCTATGAAGAAAATGCCTAACTCAACAACAGATAATCAAATGAGTAAAGAAACCATGAAATCACCTATTACACGTAAACGCGAATGGCTTCATTCCCACAAGACAAATGACACTGAGAGTCTGACAGTGCATGACTCTAGAACGTTCCATGACAAAACAAAGGATGTAAATGGTGATAATTTCAAAAAGTGTGCAGAGAAGCGAAAAGTGTGTGATCTGAATCATAATTCAAAAGAACAAACAGAAATGGAAGTTTCCAAGAAACTAAAGAAGTCCGTGCCTTCTGGTTGTATCGATGCTCATGAGGATATTATTACATTGACAGATAGCGATGAAGCAAGTGATAAATCCAAGACAAAGAATAGTGATTCAAATAAGAATAAAGAGTGTATCAAAGAACAAAGTTCAAAGGAGAACAGACAAAGTACAAGCATGATATCGAATAAGAACAAAAACACTGTAAAACCATTGACTAATTTAAAGGATTCATCAGACAATGACAAAAAGAAGCAGGCGACACCTAACACACAACCAGAGTCTTCGAAAGTTAAATGTACTTCCGTAAAACAAACAGACGGAAACAGCATGTCGACAGGTAAATAACACTTGGTTTATATTGTTTATGAAACGTATCCAAAAACTGAATATATTATGCTCTTCGTGATATGATAATAATTAAAAATTATTGAAAATTGATATTTTTGTGAAAGTATTTATTCGTATTATAAGGATATTTTCATTTCAAAGGTATACCCGTCGGTATAGCTGTGGCCAGACAGAGAAATATAGCACCAAAGCTTAGTACAGGTACGTTGTATTAATATGATTTGATAAGTCATTGTTAATTGGTGTTGGAAGCAACTGTATAGAAAGCTTGGCTATATAGGTTTTATACTGATTAAAACTATATGCTCTTTTGTGAAACACTGTACGGTATTTATCATTTCTACGTGAAGAAACAAATTATCACAAAGTTACTTTTGTTCATAGATCGTGCAACATAAAGGTATATTTACAATTAAGATTTGTTTAATAGAAAAATATGGCATTTTATAACTTGCATTGTAAATTATACCTTCAGTACAAATGATGTTTAACTGATTTTTTATAACAGAAAACGATGCTAAAAAGAGTTCAGAAGATTCCAAAAAACAACACCCTGTGGCGGATGTAAAGCCCATCAGGTTGGTTTTAATTAACTTACATACATATATCTTTGGATACAAGAAGTAAATAAAATAGACTATTCGGTGCTTTGGTTGGTTTTCTTTTCGAATGTAGAATTGTAATATCTTTAAATCGTCATATATACATACATTTAATGCTTGTCTTTTTGTATAGACCACTGAAAGTGATACGACCCTCTACAAAAGGGTGTGTTCAAACAGTGACAGACAAAAGAAATGAATTGCCGGCAAATTTAATCGTTACAGGTAAGTGTTTCGCGTAAGCGTACTTACAGCTTCACTTACAGGTGATATATGTGATTCCACTCTTCGAAATGTTCCATATTCTTGCTAAATTTTGTACAAATGTTTTATTTTGTTTTTGATATTTAATTAAAACACATAATATGTAGACATACTGGAAAAGACACATATATTATCTCAATCTTCATAGGTTTTGTCCAGTTTCGTTGTATCGGTGCAGGTGGACGTTTTTTCTTATAAGTAACCAGAAAACGTTGTGTGATAGGATTATACACAAGGCTACATTGTTTGATTCTCTGATTAGAAACTATCCATATTGTGTAAAACATCAATTGACACGCATATTTATGAGTTTGTTTTAGCAGATAGGACAGAAAAACACTCATCACGGACAAGTCTTATTTTACTTTTTTGTTTGTATTAACGGCTTAGAGATCTTCCAGATTAGTACATAAGAATGCACAAAACACACGAAGTGAAATATGACACTTTTTCCGTATTTTCAGGTGGCACAAATCCTCCGGGTGTGTTTTGGCCCGATGATCCTGCGTCTCGTCAGCTTGCAACTCAGTTCATACAAACCGGACATCCACTGACCCCCACGAGCTGGTACGGCAGTGGAGCTTTCCCTTATCCACAAAATGGCTCAACAGCAAGTCCAAATGCAACACAAACGAGCCAGATGCCATTTACGGTGCCGGCGGGATACAAACTTGCACAGGACTCTGTCACTGGACAAATCTTGCTTTTGTCTACAGGTAATATGTCTAAAAAACGGCACTTCAACACGCGATGCATTATTTTTTAAAGGTTCACTTTTCATTGTTGTTACAAATTTACACACTGTTCATCCCGAACTCTGCAGCGCTTTCTCATCAAAGAATGTAACAAGGCGGTTTGTACCAATTGGCTGCAAACGTTTCTGCAATATATAACCAGGTAAATTTTTTGAAAAAGGAACATTATTAACAGATAATGATTTGAATATTTCTTGTTACACAATATTGTGATGCTGTATACGTAGATGTAGTTTTTTTCTCCGAAATGTACCGAGAGTCTTAATCTTGTATCCACTCTGCAACATAAAAGAGACATCGAGACATATTTGTGGATCTGTGTCTACTTTTAACCAAGATATTATATAACGAAATCAGGCAATTTGAGGACACAGTATTTCATTTTGTTCCGAAATCTGATGCAGTATACGATATGAAAGGCGATGGTTTCCAGAACTCTAGTGCTCTTTTTCCTTTAGGCGCATTTCTAGCTATAAACATTCCTTAATGTATATTTATATAGCCTTAGCGTCATGCCGACATAATCCCGAGTGAAATTACAGCTAATTTAATTTCGATTCAAGTTTCATATGTTTGGAGTGTTCTTGTCTGTTTGATAATTGTAACGGAGACAAAATTTCCAGCGAAATCACTTCGCCATTAAATACTTCACAATTGTCAAATACTTAAGACCGTCGTGTTACAAATATGTAAATGTATGTCCGTAACTGACTTTCGTCTATCGATTATAATTATAATGTTATGTATGCGATCAAGTTCTGAAAATTTATTACTTAAAAACGTTTATAGTAGTTTTTTATGCAGTTAACATTCTTTTATAGGCACTTGCCTTCCTCGAATATGATAGAAACGTTTCATGTGAAATAGCTGTACCCAAATAAGCTTGCACATCGTCGAACAAACCTAGATCCCTATTGTATGCATTTTTCTGTACACTGTGTGTCTGTGTATTCAACTAGTTGTCATTTTGCCACAAACATCAAAATTAAAATAGACAAGCCAGTTAAAACTCTCTACTTTGAAAAAGTGAAAACTTACATATTCATACAATGACTAATGCAAAGACAAAGCTACACTTTCATCTCATAAAATATAATGCTTCTTATGGTCTTACGGAATAACGTCAATTAGAAAATATCCAACCACAATATGTTGTATAATTTTGAATTACTAAAACAATTAACTTAGACTACTGAAATCTATTTTTGAAATAGAATTATAAACGTCATTATCGGGGCCCTACAGTATATGTGATTTACAAGACACATATGAACGTGTAGAGTTATGCAGAGCCTACATTCTTATGTAAAAATGGTTCTATGAAAGAAATACTAACCCACTTATGTGTTATTCGAATCAATGTGTACAATTATCGATTGTACATGTTAACTAGTTGACGAACATCGTTTACTTCCGTTTGTCCTTATGTTCAAGTCTTTGTTACGGCTAAGCATATTTAAGTTTTGAGAAAACCTATCAATTACCCCGATCAGTTTAAAAAGGAAGAAAAAAGCACTTTAAACCTGCAAAGTTTTAATACATCAGTAAATAAGAAAAGCATTGCGGAAGTTAACACATGAATGAATTTCCAGGAAGTGAAATAAATCTTCAAAATGTAGTCATTATGTTGATATATATTGTATTCTACTGTAATCTTAATATGCAATTTATTATATTCATTAAAACTTAAAACAGTATTCTTTTCTGTGTATCTTTACTTATATATATACATCAAACCGAGCTGGCGATCTAAGAAATGATAAAAACACTGTTGACCTTTGTCTTTTATCTTAATGTTTGTCTTCAAAAGAGTTATCATGCTTTATATCAAACATCTAGGTTCGGATGTTTTCGACAGTAACCGGATTTTCAGTGGATTACCAGTTGGTAGTCAAATACCGAGTGGAACAGGATTTGGTGCCCCTGTACTACCAGGCCAATCTACCCCAGTGACACTGCCGGCGGCACCGACGTTGTTTCAGGGTCAGCAAACTGATAGACCTAACAGTCTTGATATAGGACTACCTGCTTATGGTCCTATGTTAACCGGGAATGTAAGTACATTTAGACTTACTTGTTACGTAAAGATGCATGTAAATCATAGAACGTCAACATAGTTTTGATTCTTTGGACCCTAACCATGAGCCTATAAACTACTCATCTATGATGTCTGCTTGTATATTGCTGTTACTACTAGTTCAATATTTCCACAGGTGCTTTCTGGTCCAGAAGTGTCAATTAAAGAGGATAAACTATTATCCACCACTCAGACAAACCCTGCCAACGTAATTACTCCGTCAATTATCTTGACTACCGGACATGACACACCTCTTCCAGTGAACTCGAACACAGCTAATGAGAAGTCCAAGATAATTAACCTGTCTCAGACGACAACGGTTTCAGGTACAGAGCAATATTCATCTCATTCTTATTATGATATGAATAACCTATACATCTTTACATCAAATGTTTACGTACACGTATGACAAACCTTTTGCATCTTTTTGATGGAATGATTTGTAAAGATTTTGTAAGATCTAGTCTCTTGCTTGTGAAAACTGTTACATTCTTTTTATTCAACCATAGCATAGATTGGCTTACCTTTAAGTTTAACAAAGACGAAAATTATATTTTCAAGTCTGAGACAGTAGTCTAGTCCGATGAGAGACAATCAAAATTGACTCATGGAATGTCAGATATTTGAGTTAAAGATTCCCAAATCAGTATCAGTCGTTGGTCAAGGCGCAGTGGTCTAGTGTAGGGGAGAATAAGTTGAATTGTCTATTACTAGCCCCAAAAGTAAGGATTCCATGGAAATCTTCCAATTAGAAGAGATGTTCTTTTCATCGTTTAAGAACGCATTTTGGGCCATACGTTTTGCATTTATAAATAATACGAGAAACTCAATGTTGAGATTTTCAATATTTCTTAGAAAACATCTAAAGCAGGAATATATTAATATCAAATTATAAGGTTTCGTTTGTATTATTTCTTTAGTTTGAATTTCTTAGCATTCCTGTAAAGGAACAAGATGTTGGTAACATTGGAAGGCATTAAGTGTGAAAAAATTAAGTAAGGCGGAAAATGCTTTCATAACATAATCTAAGTGGAAGATCTATTCACTTTATACAATATTGCGATATAAAATGTATATAATCTGAGAAATGTATCGATAAAGGTATATTTATTTTGATTATCTGTAAGAAACAAGTAAAATCAGCGAAACATATTTGAGCAACTATGTTTTGTATGAAACTTACAAACGACCACATATTTTTCTAGATATAAATGTTGTACCAGGCCAGCAGTGCACATACACATTTTCATCGCCAACAGTTCCTATTGTGTTTAATCCAACATTGTTGACTACACAAAATTTACCGGACCAGTGTCCGGAAGTGACTCAGTTAAAGCAAGATCATACTTCAGTTCAGTCACGCGGAACCTCTCCTATGTTGCCGGCTTCAGATTCGTGTGCCGAAGATACAGAAGAAAATAAATCTGACGATAATGTGGAGGAAATTTTAGAAGTGTGTGATATAGAAAACAAAAATGATTGTGTTACATTGAAATCTGATTCAGTTGTGGGAACATGTACACGGAACGAAATAAAGAAAGAAAGACTGGATACCAAAGCTGAATCGAAAACTTATTTAAGCTCTGAATTAAAGTTATTAGACCCATCTGAACAAAAAGTAATTGAAATAGCAGATGAAAGCCTTAGTGGTATGAACGACGAATTAGACAGTAAAACAATTTTAGAAAATACTGTAAATAAGTCTGAACCAGAAATGAAAGACCCATTATTGAATAAATATCCGAAACAAAGTCGGAATATATTCACTGATCTTACCGAGTATAACCCATTTATGGATCCTCAAGTTCTTCAAGCAGCCGATGGCCTCGAGCTTCTTAGCGCTTTGGCCGAAAAAAGTGCAATGCGCATAAACGAAAACATTGTTGATTCAAAGGAAAATACAGATGTACAAACAATAAAGGAAGACGTAGATACTGAAAGTGATAGAAAGGACATTATGCCACATGTTAAAAGGAACAATACGGAAAAAACCGACAAACGAAAATTAAAAGATGTTAAATCAGAGGATAAACAGGTGGCCCATAAACCACGCGTGAAATGTGGGTTTGCTTTTAAGCCAAGGAAAGAAAAGAAAAAGTCATCTATACCTGCTACTAAGAAGATGACAACATTCTGTGGCATATCAATACCAGAAGGTGAGTCTTAAATCCTTGATGTTGTAAATGTTTTAGTACTTCGTTCCGACTGTTTCTTTGACAAATATAAGTAGTGATGCCTTGACTATTTCTGTAAACCTTCTGTTGTAAGTTTACTTAATATTATCCTGTTGTTATCTATAAGTAGACGTAGTTTTTATTGTGGATCTTCACTGTAAGCTCAATACCTTTATAAAAGTATATATTGTTGTAGTTTAAAAATCGTTATATAGATTAGTACACGTTTCATGTAAAGCTATCTCAACTGTTGTATTCACTTTTCATGCTCTTTCTTTCGGGCATCTCAACTCAAAGAAACAGACCTTGATTCTTTTCTCGAAATAGATGACGAGATGATTGATTCCATTGAAATGGAAATGAAGATGAGGTTAGCGGAACTGCAGAAAAGGTACAAAGAGAAACAGAGACAGTTGGCAAAGTTAACACCAAAGAAATTGAAAGAACATGACTACAAAGGGAAAGACGATAGCAAACAAAAGTCAAAGTGAGTTTTGTTCTGATCAACATTGTACCTAAATATTAAGTTTAACCACAGGACTCTGCATTGCCCTGCTTGTTGTGAAACTTTCCTTAAAGTCAATTTGTTAATTTTTACAGCATATCATTCTCTGGAAGATAACTTTGTATTAGCGTATTTTACATTGAGAGGGAAAGAATGTATTGTCTATGTTGAAATGCAATACTGTAGTTTAAGGATTGGAATAGTGAATCTAAATATTTCAATAAACTATTGTGATGTATAATTTGTTGATTTCAGTAGTGATACTCCAAGAGGTCCAGGGAGACCAAAGAAAAAAAGTAAAGACTCCAGTGGAAATTTGGATAGTCCAAGGTAACAAACCTTTCATTGTACGGTATATTTATTCATATTAAAACTCTGTATTGGACTGTTTGTGTATTCATTCAGATAAAATGTGCAAGAAACGCTTTTTGAACCTCATATTTTACATATTGTATGATTTCATTGACGAAATTATCGTAAAGTCGATTAAAGCTTTTAGCTCCTTAAATTAAAACATTATTAATGCAAATTTAGTTACGAAATGATTGCAAAAACAGACGTAATTTTCGGTTTGTATTGAATTATTACGGCAAACGACATTAGCTGTCAAAAAGCATTTATTATACATTACTTTCCGCATAATAACACCGCGTATTATTTCGTGTTTTTTTTTCTACCCAGACGATACATATCAAAGCAATGTCATACATAAACTTGTACATACACAGCACGTTAGTTAAACTGAAAGCTTCTCGCAGTTGAAAACCCATTGATTATCATGGTAAATGCTATCTTACAAATACTAGGGTAGTGTGTCGGTTTCGAATTTAGGTCGTTTCTTGTCTGGAGAGGCGATTACTGACCGTAAATAAACTGGCTATTGTACTGACGGGCCGTCAATCAATCTAGTTGTTGGACGGAGTTGGATGGGCTCCAGCGATCTGGCGATAGGCATACGGTTTTCAAAGTCATATCCTTTGCATAAATAATTTAAATGATAATGTGTAATTTAATGGATTCTTGTGACTGGTACTGTATTGTAGAACATGTAGTACAGATTGTGGTAATTGTAAGTTAAGTCATAAAGTATAAAACAATAAAGTGATTAAAAAATAGGTTTTTGGCTTTTTACCTGTCACGATATTGAATTTTGCATCGACGTGCTTCTACACATGAAATGTAGACTAAAATCATATTGAATTAATGTGCGACTTTTTTGTTTGATACTTTTAGATAAAAGAAAACAGTTTTTGTATAACCTTTAAAAGAACTGAAACGAATATCTTTGAACATCATTAACCGAGCCCCGGGAAATAACAGGTTCATAAATTATTCGTTTTTAAGTCTAGATATTACATTGAAACTGCTTTAAGTTATGTATTGTCTGCTAATTGTAAATGATTTTTGTGTTTATGAATATAACATTGACTTTCAAACTGAGCCGAGTTTAATCTTACTTATAGAGAATACTGTAAGCTTACCAAGAAAAACATAATCATGTTTTCAAAGCTTATTATATGATCATGTAATAATTTTTTCGTGCTTTGAAAAGCTTTGTGTGACATGAAAGAGGGAAAGAAAAAAACACATATAATTTTTCTGAAGTAGTGCGTGTGAACGAAGAGTACACATATGCTTTGCCCAGTAAAAACGAACTGAACTTAATCTAAAATGTAGAATAAAAAGCCGTATCCAATAATACGGTGTTAAACACAGATGCTTGGGGTATGGACTCGCCGACCAATCTATATTTGTCCCATAAACATGTGGTCAGTAGGTAAGTAGAATAAGGACTTGCATTTGTAATTGGTTAGCTAACACGCAGTTGTAGGATGTATATAAGGTACTGCAGTGGGCAGGGGCGAGGGTCAGGCCTAAGGGGATGAGATCCAGACCCCAAGCATCTGTGGTGTTAAATGCTGATTAGACTGTTAATAATTTCGGAATAAATAAGACATAAATATCTTAAGCTTGGTCGCGTCCGCGGCAGATTCATGTATGTACATTTAAGAAATAAGATTGTGAACGAGTTTCAATGAAAAGCGACATTCGGACATGTAGACTAAAATACTTATTTCTTACTTATGTTAACTTTCACATAAATCATGTGTCTAAAAAAGTCGATTAAAAGCAGAAGTTCACAACCTAGCCAAGCATTTTTAGAAAACGCTTGTACAACATGTATATTTTTATTGCAATTAGAATACTGATGATGTTTTTAAAGACTGACAAAGCATTAAAATTTAGACTTAAATTAAACGGCACAAATGTTTTCATACTGTAATGAAATTCGTAGGAATAAGTAATAAAATCTTTGATGTGTTTAGCTTTTATAAATCAGCAAATAAATCACTTAAGCAGACAATGTTAACTACTTTAGACAATATGTTACAGATGATATATGGCCAATGCTATGAAGTGTTAAATCTAAACTTGGTAATGAAACGTCAATTCTTTCATTTTTGCATTAAAGAACCATACAATGAAAGGTAACAGCTTTATTTCAAATATTTCAGTGAAAACTCCTTCCGTATGAAGTAGTCAAAATCCGAGTGAAGCACCTCTTAAACGTGCTCAATAAGAAATCATTTTTCTACTTCTCATTTATATAAAAAGATGTTATCATTATAATTAATTGCCTTAATATAAACATTTATTGCGGAACTTTTGTGTTTTCCAGTAAACCCATCCATTTCTGTTCACTTGATTCTGTATATCACATAATGTCTATAAACTGTTCTATGCGTTAAATCTGTTCGTAGTACTTTTCTAAATCAAGTGAAAACGTGAAAAAATAATAAGGTTTTTTCATTGGACAAATAAAGTGTCTCACTATGTAAGTGTTTATCCATCATAGTCTATGAAAATTAGAAAGTCTCCTGTCGCTACCTCCTCATCTTTTTTTCTATTGTCTATAGAATAAAACGGATAAACACTAACATTTACGTATAATGCAGTCATCAGATACTTTGTTCACTTTAAAATGATCTTTTATTGGCACGGCGAAAAAATATAACTGCAACAACGAAATTGTAAGGGGAGTGTAAACTGGGTTAAGGATGTCTGTCTGTCTGTATGTCCGTCTGTCTTGTGTGCTATTCCTGTCCTAACACCCAGGCCGGAATGGAATGAAACTTCACATGAGTGATGTGTATAAAGCCTAGTTGTGAGGCTCTCGACAGGTTTCGTTCGGATCATTATTCACAGAGTTATCGCATTTGTTTTTAATGCGTTATACATAGAGATTGAGGGCGCTTTGTATCTAAAACCGCTGGCAACGGGAGTGCTTGGTACCAAGCCTAGTTGTGCATGCTCTCAGTAATATTTGCTCGGAATATTGCTTACAGATATATCTCCCTGTTTTTTAGTTTTTTATTGTTTTTCAAAACAGTGAGGAAAAAAGTTTTGTGTATGCTTCGCCAAAACTTGATTGAAACTTCACAGGAGTGATTGGTACTTAGCTACGTTTCGCCTAATAATATTACATTTTGTGTCCAAACGGTGTACCAGGGAGGGCGGCGGGGATTCATCATCTTCAGTGATAGTTCTAAAACAATCCAATTTTTCAAAATAAATATTTACTGTCTTGCCATACGACTATTATTTTGTTACATTATATATGTCTGTTAATACCGCAAAATTAATACATTTCATTACACAGGAAGATAACAGTATTTCTTTCATGTAAGACCGAGACTAAAACGGTGTCGTTTTCTTTTCTGTTTGTCTAGATAGTTTTATTCATATACGACAATCATACATAGGTATACATCTATTATTGGGCATCATATCTTATTCATAAATTGACTTAGAGCTTTACATGTTTCTCATCATTAGCTTAGTAAGTTACTTTTATTCAAACTGTTTACATCATATTTGCATCTCGTTCTCAGTGAAAGGACGTCAAAATCGAAAAGCAGCGAACACGGTAGCAAAACGTCACCCCCTCATTCCTCCGGCGGCGGGTCGTCGGGACAACATGGTCCAACAAAGAAGAAGAAACGTGCGGAGATGCTCGTAGATAGAGTGTTCCGAAAAACAGGCAGCTCCTTCAAGGTATGCAGATCTAATAGTCTTATTTGCGGAAATTCGAGATTTTTAACAGTTTTAGTTTATGTAATGAACGTATTTTACGATACACATGGGGAGATTGGCGTAAAACGCTAATTTAAGAAATAAAAGACGTTAAGTTGATTATGAAGAAATCAGGCTGGTGATGCCAGTTAAGTTGATTATGAAGAGATCAGGCTGGTGATGCCAGTTAAGTTGATTATGAAGAAATCAGGCTGGTGATGCCAAAAAGCATTTGATTAATACATTAAAATTGTGTTTTAAAACGTTTCAGCTAGCTTACCTTTTTTACGAAAAGCTATTTTGATGTTGCAATTTCCATAGTGAATTTCAACAATACAGTGCCTTTGAGCTCCGAAAAAATTTCTCTTTACTGTCTGACTCATAAAACTTTCATAATCTCTTCATTAGCATAAAATCAACATTTTAATGTAAAATAAGAGATCAAATTCAAACACAGGTGGAGTTTTTATGTGGAGAGAAGAACACATGGACATGTTTTGAATATCGAATCAAAATGTCTAAATACCTTTAATATTATCATCTCCCGCGGCATTTAGGAATTATGTACGGCATTTTCCAAAGGCACTGGTTTTGTTTTATGTTTGTTGTTCTGCTGAAACATTTATTCACCACACAACACACATTTTTTCTGTTGAAAAAATACCGATGATCGAAAATTCTATCTCATCATCATATATGTCAATGTACAATGCAGACATTTTCTTAAAACTGAATTAACGCCTTTTATGTTTGTCATTTTATATTTAAAAAAAATCATTCTTGGAAAACCTTTGGTTTATTGAGAAACACTACTAATTTAAAAGATTTAAATGAATATATTTTGTTCTCTGATGACGAGGTTGCAAGCTAATTGTGATATATAATGTGGACATCATTGCCTGTTTAGATCCCATTAAGTAAGAAGATAAACCTGATAGCGCCAGCAAGGATTGAATTTCCTGGAGGAACATCGGCCACCGAGAGAAGTGAGCATGGTATGTGCACATTATTTCTAAATAAGTGTCACATAAATGTGCTTCATCTGTAAAGCGCTTGTAATTAGCATATTTGGCAGATTCACGATACAAAAAGAAATCGACTGAAAATCTTTATTCCAGAGCAGCATTATTTGCAACAAGATTTCCATATGGCTTTGAATTTTCTTCCACGACACTTTTATTAACAACATCTTTTCACGTAGTTTTGCTCTGGTTAAATTGTGAAGGACGCATAGTTAAATGTAATATTAGTTTTATTTTTTTTATTTTTGCAATGCTTTTATTTGCCTTCTTTCAAACTTCCTCTACGTAAACAAAATATTGATACAATGTAAAATATCACTTGTGAAAATCTTACTGAAATATTCATATATTGCGCACTGAAGAAATGAATGACAAAGATAAATGCTAAGAAAAATGAAAGATCTCTAAGAATAATTAACCGTTTCCAGTCAACGGCCCAGTTTTCATCGGGTTGTTGTTTGTTTATATGTGCGGCGCAATCTTCAGTTCGGTTTCTATTGCGGGTCTTTCTCCAAATGTTGTCGGAGATTTGATGTCCTTCATTTCTAACACTCATCATAATCATTTTATCCCTGTTCTTAGTCATAATTCGAAAATATACATACACTGTTATTTTAATTGGTAACTGCAACTGCAATTCTACATGAGTGTTATACGAGTAGTACATTGGTGAAGCAGCGTTGAAGTTTTATTGTGCACTAATAATTTTTAATCAACACAATAAATATGCTTAACACTTTTCAAAACTTTTGTTTGTTTAGACCTAAATTTAACACATCGGTGCGTTTATTTCTATCTAACGTTGTAATGTTTTATCTGTCTTATATTTTGTATTTAATTGTATGCTCATGAACCTGTCATTGGAACAATTTAAATGAAGTATAATAATTATGTTCTTTTCCACAACATGATGATTATGTACAAACTATTTTACTAATTAGAGTATAGATACAGGTGCTACAGGAATGTGTGCAGTTAAATCAAAGTGCGTTCTTTCAATGTGAACAAATATAATCTAAAACACAATACCGTAGCAACGAGTGTTGTTCCAACAGCTGAATAATACAAAAACTACGTAAATTGAACATAAATGTATCGGCGCCACTGTGTGTATTGTTATATCGGCGCCACTGTGTGTATTGTTATATCGGCGCCACTGTGTGTATTGTTATATCACATTGTACTTTAACATTACACGAATAAATTAGACAGGCTTTTATTGTCGATTTGGTGAGACCATCGATTTAGGGTTCTACGGTTGAACCAAAGTTACGTTTTCGACTCCTTTTAAGGGACTGTTCGCAGTTTTGCCTAAAGGATAGTGGTCTTGGTCTTCCCTGCCAGGGGCGATGCTAAGGTAAACATACATGTCTGAACGTTGTTTCAAAACAGACGTTAACCAAACAAAAACTAAACAAGTTATCAAGCAGTGTTGTACCAATCTGAATTGTCCAATAAAGTAAGCACAACATTTATAAGTGCTTTAGAAACGTGTATTATAATCTACAATCTTTTATATCATATTCCCTGTTCTAGCTACGTGTGCTATTGCACAAAGTTGCATGCAGAAATAAATAAGACCCTTCAATGTTTATCAATATTTTTCAGCACGTCATAACAAGGCATTGGATTTTGGGAAACTGATTAAGCGTTCCCGACTTTCACAAATCAATGGGAAAGAAAGTGCCTTCGTTGGCGGTAAATAATATTTTATTTACATAATGAAGAACTGGTTTGAATGCAATAGTAAAGGGAGATAGATCACATTCTGCAGATTGAGTGAAAAGCTACGTCTGTTGGCGATATACTGAAGAGTTATATTCTACAATACTACATTTTTAATTTTTATTCATACTTTGGGCATAAAGTAAATACTACCGCTTTGGTGTGGACTTATTAAAATGTTCGCAAACAAATCGTGAAAACAATTCAAAATATTGCATATATACAAGGCGTATATAGATGATTTCCCATTCCAAAGTTTGTGTAAGTGTCTGTTCACTGTCTGATGCTGGATCAGTCAGATTGTTGCCATATTACATTTTTTACCAGCACAAGCGCAGAAGTACTGTGTTTGTTCTACTAGGAAAGATTTAAAGCTCTTAACGTAGAAATATGCTGTTGTTTTGTTCTTTAAAGATGTTGGCAGTACTGTTCGTCCGTGTACATTTGGAATCACATAATGTTACCAATTTAGTTTACAATATACGTTTATTTTGCTGTTTACATTTACTTAAAAGAGTCCTTCTTTGTTGTTTTTGTGTTTAGCTAATGTATCTCGATTTATATTATATCTAATAAATGTCACTAAAATTGGTAATAAAATACAATTAAACAGCAAATTTAATCAGCGGCTAGTGATTTATATAGAGTTATTATCTTCTATAACTATTAGTAAAACGGGGATCACAATTTAATGGCAAAATGAATGACAAAATAGCTATTTTTTATTTGAAAAAGTAACTAACAATAGACAGATAGAGTACCTTTTCCTGGATGCAATTAGTCTTACAAAATACCTATAAATATTCCTAGTTCTAACATATTGTTTTTAGTCCGATTTGTCATCTATTATTTATGATTTTGAAGGTTTGTGGCATCGAAAGTATGGCAGTGACAAGAAGCATTCTTTGCATAAAGAAATAAAATTAAAGAAACGGAAGAAAGAACATGGTAAGCCCGATAAAAGTGTACTCATCATACATGTACGTAACTATTCTGCATCAAAGTCATGTTTGCAGAGAATTGTGTTGTAAATGTAATACACAAACGTTAATGTTTTGGTATGACAAATTTAGTATACTTATAATGATTATAATGATAACGGTCAATATTAAGATAATGTTTCATTGTAATACTAAGAAATGCTAACAAATGAAGCAATAGAAGAAACGTGTAAATGATTTAAATGTATAATTTTCACATATTCGTTTTGGATTTGGCAGTAATAACACACATGTATTATCTTCGCACTTCCACTGCTTTAACCATGAAAGATGTTATATTCTCTTCCAGTCAAAGATTACTCAACTAACAACGGTCTAAATTTACTTGCCGAGTATGCTACTAAGTCTTCAGCAGATGTACAGAAAAAGAAAAGAAAAATTGATGAATCTCATGGTACGAAGCCCAATCCTCCTATAGTGAACTTTAACCAAATAACTAGTGCAGGTTTTTGCAGTTGAATTAAAATGATGTTGTCATGTTCCGTAAAATTGTTCTTCTCAGCTCTCTAATGGCGTAATTAGACATTGAATTAAAATTTTAAATTAGTAATTATTGCAAATGTCATGAAGAGTGAGAGCTTTGCAGACGATATACATTTGATAGCGTCCTTTTATTTTCAGCGGCAGCCAATATGTCACCGGATTCTCCGAATAAAAAGAGAAAACCAGGAAGACCTAAGAAATGTGACGTGGTACGACCAGGAGTGACAGGTAAAATATAAAGATAGAATAAATCCATATTTTGTCGTGTTAATCTACCACATTAGTAAAATACAGGGCATAAAATGAAGCAGTTTTTTAAAGTTTATGATATACACTTCTGGTTAAATAAATTTCATTTCAACTATGTCATACAGATTGTTTATCACACATTTATTTTCTCATTGTCCGAGCGAAGATAGCAGTGCACTGTTTTTAATATTCAACGTGCAAACATTTATGCAAAAAGGTGTTTCTAATTGTGTGTCATCCCTATTCTACTACAGAAACAATAGTTGCTAAGCAGTCCAAACATATGGACTTCTTCCGCTGGCAGAAGGACGAAAATAAACAAGAGAGAAAGATTAGCGTAAGTTTTCTTAATACTCTCGTACCAGACTAGCACAATTTTTTCAGTTATACCCTCGTACAAGAGACAGGCAGATGCGTTTAACATTAGTTCCAAACAAGGCTGACAGTTTGTCTACCCATTTAGTATACTTTCCTGAGAAAATAGCACTTGTGTTTGACTTAGAAATGTGGTCTTGCACATCAGTGATGTTCGAATAAACGATCTGTTGGTGTTCAAAACAAACTGAGTGTTTATCTAAAAATGCAACTTTATTATTTAAATATGATAAATATGACATCCTTACTGCATTATAAGTGATAAATATGATGTTATAAACCGAAGTCAAAGTATTGCAATGCAACGATAGCTGAAGTGTGGTGAACTAGTTGTGTTTGAGGGACGCTCGTACAAGGCACGTCGAAAGAGTAGGTGTAATCATCAACTCGCATTTTATCCTGAATAGAAATATGAAGTTTAGACTGTTGATTATGTCATGTAAATTACCTTATTTCAGCTTGATGGCAAGGCACCATTAAAACCTTTGTACCTGGACGAATGGAACGTTAGACGCAGTGAAAGAATTTTCTTGAGTGACCCTAGTCCCCAAACTAGTCCAAATGCTTTATCGCCAGATTCAAAAGTAAAGCAAACAAATACCATATCACCTGGTATGAGAACCAAACAAGATGCGGCAAAGACAGAAAAAGACAAAAAGTCAAAACAAGAGAAACAAAAGAGGTCTCAGTCATTTAATATGTCACAGAAAGTGAAGAAGAAATATTCGACTGGATTCAATCAGAATAAGTCAAGGGAGAAAACTACAGAATTGTTAAAGGTAGAGTGACTTACTTGATTATGGGTACTGAAAGTAGCTTCAGTTTTACATAACATTATACAATTACACTGCATTTAATGATTGAATGCATTTTCTAAACGGTATCCAGTTTTTCGTAAATATTAAGACGGAATCAGGAGTAAAATATATTGATGTTTAAATCACTCACTCCTCTCTTGCAGGCAACACGAGATCGACTAACACAAAAGCGTCAAGAAAAGAAAATGATGATGTTGATGAAATCTACCAGTAATAATGATGACAGCGACAGTGATGATATTCCACTAAGCTTGTTTAAACCCAAACTGAAAGTTAATGGTAATTAATTATGTTTACTCGTGAAAGTAATAAGTAATAATTCGTTATATCAACACTTGAAAATGCCCGGCGATTGTTTATGTGTCTACCACTCACATGGTCTATGTCCAAAGTCACAGTATTGAGATATTGAGAAGTCTTAATTCTAACATCGCAATGAGAGCTTTGTATTCTGTCAAAGAGGAGTTATGTAGGCATTTATTTGTGGTGCATTATAAATTGAAATACTCGTTCATAAACATAATTCCTTGATTGAGCCATATTCAAATGACTAAGTTGTTAATCGAAAGTTACAACGACATTATAGATCAAAGGGTGAGATTTGTTTACATGAACAGCTGACTCAAGTATTACATTATATTTCTATATCATAATCAAATCAATCTGCGGCTTATGTTACTTTTAAATGCCGGAGACGTATTTACACAGTTTATAGGGTGTTCGTGGACTTGAGGGACTGTCTATTTGTCCCTGTATCTGTCCGTGCAGACACAATGACCCCGAGTTTTTGTTTGTTTGAAGTGCCATCTATATATCTCGTGGTTTGAGATGTCCAGTATTTGCTTCCTCTTTGACAAAGCTTTTGCTGTTAAATGTCTCAATATTGAAAATGTACCAGATAGTATGTCAGATGCACCGTCTTAAGATGATATAGGATCAGCTGTATGTTGTTTTCTGTTTGATTGGGTATTGAAAGAGTCGGTGTGAAACAACTGTATAGTTTGGTAGTATAAAGTATATTGATTTATTTTAAGTCGATCCGCCAAGATGTACCTTGACAACTGATGAACTCTGTGACGGGATGAGAATACTAGTATTTATGGATGGTCTGTTTCATGAAGGCGAGCTGAAAGCTATTAGGCCACCAGACATATATGGAGCTATACTTGACAATGAACGAAAAACAAGGCCACATTACTACTCACAAGAAGAAATTCTTAAAGAAGCCGTAAGTTTTGATACATGTGTATTTCAGATTGTATGTCTTCTCTTGCATTACTTTGTATATGAAATTGATTTTTATTCACACTCATGCCCATAACACAAATATGTTTGATATTTAACGATATGTAAATATTTGATAGATGACAGAATGTCATAAACAATATCTGAACAGTTATGAAGATTTATGTTGCTAAACAGAGTGCACTCGATGAACTTGATTAAAAATTTCTGTATGTACTTGGCATTGTGATGTAAATATTTACGATGACAGGCACACATAAATTTATACATATCTATCTTAACTTAAAGGCAGTTACATTACCAAACTCGTAGCCTAACATTAGACGCCCATCCGTAAGTGTCTTGAGTGATATTACAAGAATCATGTAATAGCTTTACCAAAATGACTTCATCAGAAATTCCATAACCAAGTACACTATTGAAAAGGGTATATTGTAAGTGCTGACATAATCTTGCTTTTTTAGATCTTTTAGTTTAGTTTGAACTTATTTACTTTAAATAGATTGCAGAACGAGTTCTTGCAACTTATGTTACATTGTAACTTCTTCCGATGACTGCGTTCTTGAGTTCCGACCAGAACTCGGCCTGAAAGAAGGGACTGTGGAGTTCGAGGTGCAATTCCGATGCCAGGATTCGAACCCACGACCACACTCTTTAGCTAAGTTGTTAAAACCTACAGTCACGTTTACGAGATTCATGTTTTCGGTATGTGTAAGTATTCTATGCGAAAGAGTTGTTTCCCTTGCACCTTTTCACAAGTACAACATTCTTTTTGAACAGATCAAAGATACGAAGTCATTAAGCGGGGACCAGCTGAAAGAGGGTACCAGAATATGTGCTTATTGGAGTCAGCAGTTTAGTTGTTTGTATCCCGGCACAATATCTAGAGGTAAACATAGTTTTAGAATTTCAAAAGACAGGTTGGTAAAATACTCCATGGGATATGACGACTTTAATATCTTATATCAGTCATACATGCATTGCTGTGATACAGAAGCGATACGCTGTCATATCAAAATATAAGTGTCGGTTATGTATTGAGATAGTATTATGTCTGACGAAAGGCAGCATGTGTGTAAAATAATTAGAGTAAAATAGCATTGTACATACTATACAATCATTGTTCATACTACAACAAATCTATGTTCTATTACACCAGGAAGTCCAAATCCAGTTGAGGACAAAAGTTTGTTCAATGTTGAATTTGACGATGGTGATACAGGGAAAATTCCTATAGACCACATTCGAATCATTCCTCAGGACTTTCCTCATGTTGGTATGTTTCTCTTTGAATCTTTTATATTGTTGAGTTATTGTAGTTGTGGTGATTTATGTAAACTGTTTTTTGTAAAAGTTGCCAAAGCACTGGCAGTATATTTATTATTGTTGGAGATTGAATTTGTTGTTGTTAGAAATCCTGTTGTCAGTTATGTTGTCATTTATTAGATGTTTTTAGGACTAATCAACTACAATGTGACAAACCATTTAGCATCGTAGTTAACCCATTTCTACAAGTCATGACGTGTGTATAGTTCTTTTGTCTTATATAATCAAGCTCTCTGTAAGTTTGTCGAAGCAAGACAGTGAAGGCGTTTAAATGTAACAGATTACATTTGATATTAACTATAAACTCGGTTAATGTATTTTAGAATACGATCCAAACCCATTGTTACTGCTTACAAAGCGCCGCCGAACTATGTCCACATCTGAGAGCACTAGCTCCGAGCCTAAGAAATCTACTTCTGAAACAACAAGAGACGCTAAAGTAAAACGTGGACCAGGAAGGCCTCCAAAGACGGAAAGATTGATGTCAAGTGAATCCATAGGTGATGAAGATGTGTTTGTGAATGATTCACAGAGACAAGATAATGAGAAAAAAACTAAAGGTGGACAGAAGAACAGCACGGCATCAGATCAGCAGGGTATATACGCTTTAATTGCTCAAAACAGTCAAATATCTGGTTTGTTTTCAGAATTTGCATTTTTAGTAAATTCTAGTAAAAATGCATTCCGCGTCACCGGTAAAATAGTGTTGTTTTTCAGTTTTTTAAGCGATTTGTTTAAGTATATGTACATGTGTTTGTTCTTTTTATGTGAATTTGGAATTATGTTTGCTGTTTATGTTCCTACATATGTGTTCCCCTGTGAGCTAGTTTGTTTTCTTGTTTTTTTTTACGGCAAGTGAAGAACATCGATGAGTATAATTATAAATCTACATTTTGAAACACGTTTAAATAGTTATAATAAGGCCTTGTGACAGTTAGTATCCTGACTATCACATGTGCACAATATTACTGATCACTCATTAGCTTCTGCGGGACATCATAATACCAGAAATATATTATCAAATCCATTTATATCTATACATGTCATGACAGCTTTGCACAGCCAAAACATTTAGTGTTACTATTGTAATTTTTCATCCGTATTCCTTAGTAAATTCTAAATGTGCTTGTAAGCATTTTCTTATGAGGCCTTGTTGTGTGTAAGCAATGGAGTTATTTAAGAACAATACATTGTTGCATGAGTAAGATAGTGTTTCTATTATTCAGTTTTTGTAAAATAATATCTTATGTTATATTTGTTCTGTATTTTATTTGTAAAAGCAGCTTGACTTCCATAACGATCAAAATTAACAAAATTAAAAATTGAAATCTAGGCTACTGATCCGTCAGTTTTAAGCCAAAACGAAATGCAAATGATATATGGCTCAATTACTCTTTTCTGCTCTATCAGTAAAATATGGATACTTTTGACGTTGAAGTCTGGCGAAGGGAGATGCAAAACACAGTTTTATTTCTATTTTCGTTGTGTTTTGTGTCGAAAAGCCTATGTTTATGAAGCAGTGTGAAATATTTGATGAAACATATTACATATGTGAAGGACAATAACCCTCTAAGGGTTTTAATAACCTAAAATGGTAGCCCTACTTTAAATCAAATTTTAAGTTTGAGTCCATGTCTTTTTTAATTTTTAAAGGAATGAAATTGTACTAAGATTAACTCGATTGAGTGAAGGAATATACTTTAGGTGCTAATAACAGGTATATCTTGCAGTTACTCTTTTCCGACCACGAGACCTGTGGGTGTGGTCTGGAAGCTGTACGAAACGCCCTGGTATGAAAGGCAAAGCAAAGAAAGAATATTATAAAACAGTTGTTCGTGGTAGAGAAAGCATATCGGTAGGTATCAAGTCATATCATCGGTACATTATTGCATTAGATCATGCACGCATCATCTCACTATGGAAGTAGTTTAAATGTCATTATTTCACCAATATATGCCCACGAAATCTGTCTTCCCGAGGTTCCTTCTGTCGTGAAAACTTACAATCATCATTTGCCTTCCGTGACCTATTTTTGACATTGAGATAAAACAGAAATTTTAAGAGGGTAACATCAGCCATGGCAGTGTCATCGCAAATTTCATAAATGAATATTCATTCGTGAATATGTGTCCTTAAAAGGGAGTAAAAACTTGATTTATGCTCAAACTAAACGGTCATTTACTAGACTTGTAAATTTTACACTACATACATTGCAGCTTCATTTCATCTTTTTTAGTTGAGCTTTTTCATTTAGCTTTACCGATAACTGGGAAATTGCTTTTCATATTACATTTACTATGTTTCGCTTTATTCATTGTCATGTACTTGAAATTTCATTTAAAGCTCATTGTTTCATATTGTCATCTTTCCGTCTCCTTTTTTTCATCTATTGATTATTTTCATCAGTCATCAGTCATATACATGTATATATATCTATGAATTTAACTTTTTTCCAGCTACAATAACTGCGTTTTACTTTTGTTCAATTGTTTTCAACTTCAGTTGTTTCGATAGGTTCATTGTTATGCTGCACACCTGTTAAGAAGAAAAATGTCTATGAATTTCCAATGTAAAAAGAAGAGCATTCATCTAAAGAGAAGATGTTTAACTCCGGCATGGCTGCTCTAGACTTTACCATAATGTAGCGTATTAACAGTAAGAGGAAGTGCAATAACAACGAACTATAACTCTAGCTGACCCCATTTTTAATTATCTCCATTTATGTAATATGCTTTTCCGGATCATGTTGCAAAAGGTATTAAAGGGATTAAGTTGATGCTTCAAACATTGATAAGTGATCAAGAACCATTACTCTAGCTGACCCCATTTTAGTTACATCCCTTTATCGTAAGAAATTATGTTGTTGTCCGAAACATAATTCCTAAACCATGAAGCAGATTTATTTCATATTGGACATAGTGATAGAAGACAGTTAGAGGAAGTGCAGTGTCTAATAACATTAACTATACCTTGTCTCCTTTTGACTGATCATTTATCGTGTAAAAGTTCACTTGAAGTGAAAATAGCACAAATACCGCTGGAGAGATTTACTTGAATTTTAACACAATGAAAGAGGATATTAAAAGAAAGTGTAGTCTTCAAGATGCATAACTTTATCTACGCCTATGATTGCATATCGTTCTTTAGCATGTCTTCAATTGTAATGGTTACGCAAGTGAATTAGAACCTATAAAGATTTCATTTGCAAGAACCGAACGAACGTATGAGCTTTAGGGAGCATGCATCAGTGTTGCCGGCGCTCTTGTTTCTCACTTACTTAATATATGAGTGTTACTTGTTAAAGGTTTAGTAAACGGACATTGCACAAGTGATATAATGGTTAGCAGACCTGAAATAGTTATAATATTTTGCGATTTTTACAGGTGGGGGAAGCCGCCGTGTTTCTCTCTACAGGGCGGCCAAATTTGCCGTACGTTGGACGTATTGAGAGTTTCTGGGAGGGATGGGGTGGTCAGATGGTGGTCAAGGTAAAATGGTTTTATCACCCAGAGGAAACAAAAGGTGGTAAACGGCTGCAAAATATGAAGGTAGATATAGTTCTCTTCAGCAGGGTATAAATAGTGCGTCATATACGTAACATTATCAATGCATGATTTAATTTACTCATATTCAAATATCAAGCAACGGTGGAACCAAAGGAAATATAGTACAGTAAAGTTCCGCTATACTTCATATACTACATATAGTTCACACAATAATAAACTGCCCACGATATTAAGACCAAACATTTCGGAACTGGACCATTTTATAGTAATAAGGTCGTGATAAAAAGACCATTTCAATAGACCAGTTTATGCCAGCCCTAATTGTGGTTTTATTACATTGGCCTTGCATAATCAGTTGTAATTGTTCACATTGGAGCCTGTTCATGCATGGTCTAGAACTTTATAAACATGTACAGTCTTTCA
>JAUMHA010234041.1:0-15561 GCA_032359765.1 Saxidomus gigantea | reverse complement strand
ACCTCCGGGGAATGCTTCAATTTCGATAAAGCACTCCAAACCATGGATTATTTCTTAAATAATTGCATCCTTGTGTGCGTTATAAGCTAGTTTTTGCATATAGATATCCTAGTTTAAAGATGTTATTAATAATAATGAATGTGCATGTTGTTTATGTTTTCAAATTTTTCAAACTGCCCGTCCCTAGTCTATATTCTGAACCAAATAACATTGTTTCTATCACCAAATGTGAGGTAAATCAGCTCCTTTCAAATTTAGTTGATCTAGATGAGAAAAATTATGTCACATAAATATAAATATAATCGTCATAGCAACCACATGAAATAACAGTTGTCCCATTTTCAAAATAATTTTAAATTGATAAAAATATACTTCAATGTATGCTAATATATTTTAACTATTTCAATCATAGAGTTCATAAAAGACACCGGCAAAATGGGCAAAAACAGCACAATTTATGCTAGAATAAAGGTCGGAATTACTACATTGTAATACGGCATTTTTCATTAAAAATAATGTGTAAATTATAACGGTTTTGAAACATATTATATTTTTCATTATTCAGAAAGCCAAGAACAGGATTATGAACAAAATGTTGATAGTGATGATTGTAACATTCTGTAAGTATTCTGTATTAATTTTCTGGAAGGTTTGTTCGAAAATATAATATACTCAGTAAAACTATTGGGACAAGGCGTATAATCCTGAATGTCTCTAGAACAGCTGAATGTATTTTATAAATTATATCTAATGAAAGAATAATTTTAAACTTGCCTCCTGACATCACTTTTGTTGGATTTTCGAGTGATCAGTTGGCTTTTTCAAGACTACATGTATAATGGCATAGAGGTCGTCACTAAATCCAGAAAAAATGGTGGTGATGTGGACCTGTAGAATGATGAAGACAGTAATAACAACAGTGATATTGTTATATATTTTTTTACAAATCAGTTTAAACAAAGATTTTATCAGATATAACATACTTTCATTTGTTTGTTTTTTTACATTTGTTTAGAAAACAGAATTCATTGATCGACTGTATCCATCGTTCTACAGGTCCAGACCACCACTAAACCGTCATTTTTCTGACTTTTGAGTGACCACCCCTACTTCATTTACAGCCTTTAACAACCAATTATTCAGTCGAAAATCCGTTGTTTTGAGCTTTTTCAAATTGTTCGATTTTCCATAATAGTTATTCATTATATTTTAAAACAGCTACAGCAACATCAGGACTTGCTACTGTTTCTCAAATGATATTGGTCATACATGTATCTACCGACTAACTACACATATTTAACGTGTGAAGTATCTTCCAAAATTGTCTTTAAAATGAATCTTGTTTAGTTGCTAAAACAATTAATAAATTAGCATGTGTAATCATACTGACTTAAATTTGTAGATGAATTTACCGGCATTGCCTCTTTTGAAATCGTACATGACAATAGGTTATCGGCCCAGAAAGTGTAAGAAATTACACAACGAATTGTATCACAGCTACAGCGAATCAGTTGTCTTTACCAGGTTCTAAAACAATTCCAGATGATATTTGTTCTATTCAGGTATTGCCGTTCATATTCAACATTCAAGATCTCAATTTACCTCTACCCTGCAAGCTTTAGAAGGTGATACGGTAACACTGTCATGTTCATTATCTGAAACTTATACATATCCTCTTTGGCGGGGACCACCATCACTTACAAAATACACAAACCAGGACGATGCCTCTAGTCAAATAAATCCTGCAGCGCCAGCAGCAAGTAGATTGTCGTATGCTAGTAATAATCAGGATTTGATCTTGAGTAATGTTGTTGTTAGTGATTCCGGAGAATACACATGTGCATACACTGGATTAGGAGGAAACACAATCACTCTAATTGTAACACAAGGTTAGTATAGCTTCAGTTCAACAAGTCAGTTGAAAGCCAGTTGTTGAAGATATTCAGCAGGCTGGAGCTCGATTAACATATTCTTTGACAGGTAAAGAACTAGATACTTTTCCTCTGTCATGTTCATAAACTTATACATAACCTGTATGGCGCGGTCCATCATCACCGGATGATACATCAAGTCATATAAATCACAAGTAGATTCGCATATGCTAGTACCGTACTTTGACACGGTGTGTTCGTTTCGTCAAATTTTCGTCTTGATGGTTTTATTTTGGTGCGCGTATTTTTCGCTAGCTTTGGTGGCGAAAATATGTCCAATTAACCAATTAAATCCAACTGCAAATATGAATAACACGGACATTGTGTGAAGAGAATCGAACGAGATCTAGTCTATAGCACCTTTGACATTTATCAATAAGATCACAGGAGTTGTCCCTGCTTCAAACTGTCAAATCTAGAATTATCAAGTATCAACATCCTGTATTGCTTTGAACAAGGGTGACAAAAATTCGTGATTCACAGAGTTTTTTGCAACAACAGTTCAACAAATGCAGTTACCCGGCTACTTAGTACTTAGATCGATAGTCAAGTGATGTATATTTACCGTGGATCGTTTTAAAATGTGTAGATATTTTTTTTTGCGTGTTATATTTTCGCAATAGGCGAATTATTAACCATGTCTCAAAGTACGGTAATAATAGGGGTCTACTCTAAGTGAATGTAGTTATTCCTGATTCTTGAGAATACACAATGTCATGCACGTCTACCGGACTATGTGACTCACGATCACTCTTATAAAGTGTATTTATTCATCTTTCATATTAGCTTTATTCTAATGTTTCTTTTTCTGTTCATTGAACAGACAGTTTAAGTAAAATTTTAATTTTGTAACAAATTATATGCAGCAAAGATAACAGTGTGCACCAATGTATTATCCATATTAACATCAAAATGCATAACAGGCGTAATGAATGCCGGAAACCATACGATGATGACGTCGTTAAAATGACGTTATGATTGCTATGCGTTCTGGTGACGTTTCCCGCGATTTTTGACATTTCATTGAAACAAACTCAACAAAGGTAGAGGTTGAGAGATAACATAAACAAAACCATTGTTGGTGTCGCTGTGATATCACGATAATTTTACTTGTGAACACCAAACACTTTTGGTGCCCACTCGGTGAAATTATAACGTGATACATGTAATACACTGAAACCAACAAGTATGCTCTATGTTTGCTAAAGATAAATATTTGTGATTGACAACATACCATTACAAGCAAACAACACACTTCTGTGTCTAAAAGCACCTAGCGGGGGCATCCGTGTCCTATAGGCACATTTCTAGTTAACTGTGATAAAACATTTAATCGTGTTCACATATTAAACTGATATGTGAAAATAAACTTTTAGAAGTTCAGCTAAACAAAATAAAGTTTCGATGACTGATTTTCTTCTTTCAGAAAACAAAATTCCTTCAACAGTCGGTAAGAAGAATGTTATTGATAATATTTGCCTCAATATGTAATTCAATTGCGGAATATAAAAATGCATAGCATATATAAAACATTTTAAATCTTTATTGCAATTAGACAACTCTTCAGACTAAACTAGGGATCCAGATATTTCTAAAATTAGAGTATTTCGACATTTCAGTATCTAATTATCATTTCTCCCTTTACAGGCTATGATGGAAATTTACAAAGATTGTAAAGTACAAGGACCTGTGTTAGCGCTTGAAGTGCTTTCGTTAACCCAAATGAATTAATGGCAACATCTACTTAAGATTTGTAAGATAAACTATTACAAAGTGTTTCTATCAGTGTGTCTAATCAAATTTATTGTTGAATTATATGTAACATATTGTGCCAGATATATTCCCCAATTTTATTTGTTGTTTTTATTTATTTATTACAATAAATGCTTTAATAAACAGAGGACTGAAAAGTTAAAAGGACTCCGTGAGTGGTCTTATCTGAGTTATTCTCCTTATATGGCTTAACTCTGAAAAGATTTGTAATGGTATACATTTAGTTTACTTATACCCAGAAAAGAAAACAATTGTTGAACTGATAAGAAACAACTTAAAACTACTTCTCACCCACCATTAGTATACAAATACCTCACAAGTAAGATGTTACGGTGTTGACTTTATATCTTAGAACATTAAGTGACGACTAAAACGGACTTTTACAATATTTAATGCCTATACTGACGACTTAAAAAAGTTTCATACAATATTTCCTTTGTTTTAAACAAATTACGGAAGCTATAGTTCATGTGGGTTGTGTTGAAAATGTTAGTACATGTACAATGACCAATATAATAGTGGCAGCTCGCAACAAAACACAGACCCACAGCAATTGAGCACGATATAAAAGTGACCCCACACTTGATAGAGCACGAGACAATAGTGGCCCCACTCTCCATGATATTTTTATAATAATGAATGCATAGAGCACACTGATGTATTTGTAGATTAATAATAACTTGATATATTTACAGTTAAAATATTGTCTGAAAATAATGGATAATAAGCGGCATATCAAATGTTTCCTGAAACTTATCAAACTTATCAAACAATTACTGCATTTATTGTGAAACAGTTTCGAATCGCTACTCTACGTCTGCTATATTTCGACGTATGGTTTTAATTTACGCGTAGTGCAGAATTTATTTAAGTTATTACTTATTATATTAACCTTCCTCATCCGTGCATCAATTTTCTATCTGATCGTGTACATGCTCACTTTAAATTTGATAAGCATTTCATTTAATAATGCTTTTTTAACATATTTATTTCGACAAATACATTTCATCGATATTAATGTTCCGATATCCATCTAAACTAATACAAACTTTCCCTAGTTTTCCTAACCCCGAGGATTTTTTGTCCGTAGATTTTGGCTGCAACTGGCTTCCCAACCGGGAACTCAATCAACAAATGTAGATGATATATATACTTAATTGGAATAAGTTTAGTGAAACATTTTTTGTACAAGTAATATAAGATACAGTTTAGTACAATACAGAGGGCCATGCATGATTAAAGAACGCCAAAAATTAACGTTAGATGAATTGAAGTATCACAGGTGTTAATATGTCGTAACATAACAAGTATTTACAAGTCAATGATGTCAAATGATAAATGCAGTGCGCATACAAAAGTAAACCAGGAAGAGATTGGTTATATACCGAACTTTATGTTCTTTTTTATCACCGAGTCCGAAGGGAATTTCTCAAAGCATTTTTAAAGATTTTAAGTGTATGAAATGGATAATTAGGCCCTACCATACACATGTAAATAAAGCATTTTCTCGAGTATATAATATTGTGTTAAAGTGTTACAAATAATAATCATGAAATTCTCTAATTTAGCGTTTATCACAAAGAAAGAAATTGATGTTGACACTCTCCCTGAACGTAATTCAATTGACCTAACTTTAGTTGAATAAGCTCAATTGTAAACTTTACTGAACACATCCTTCCTTGTTCTTATCTTTCCAAGTTATTTATAACTGTTTGACATCATTCAAAATGACACGATCAATAACCTTATGTAAAAACCGTCAATAGCCTACTCTACATCAAATGATATATGGTTAGAATAAAGTAAATAAAGCAGTATTTTATTTGAAACGGTTTAATGCAGTTGGAACACAACACGTTACATGTTACATTATTTGTGTATCTATATTGCAAATGTTAACAATATGGTACAACGTTTAAAACCATGCCTCGGGATGTGTTTACTGACAGGAAAGCAAAAATAAAAACAAGGTAGCGTATAGAAGTGAATGGTCATTTGAATGTATGTCCTTAACTCTTTGGGTGATTTCATAAAACTTTGACCAAGTGCTCATGTTAATGCAACATCGTGCAAAGCTACTATCCTGGCTCTGCTGGTTGCAGGTCAACGACCTAGTTAGAGGTCAACAATCATGCTATTATATACCGAAAACCCGCAGAAGAACATGTTGGATATTGGTCAAATGTTCACAATATCAAAGTTAGGTGTTTATAGGGTGTAAAAACCTCCTTGGTTCACTGCCAGGGTTACATATTAACATATCACCATATATTAAGATTTACCTAAGATGTTAATATGCGGGGAGAGGCCAATTCATGTGTTAAAATATATATTTGGGGTATTCAATTTTAACATGAACTATCAGACCAGACATTTGGTTACGCCAATATATCTGGTCTATTGGCGCTCTTGTACTCGCTACAAGCTATAATTTTAAAGTTGGCTTTAACAGAAAAGTGAACAATAACTTTTTTTAACTACTTTATTCTATGGATCTCATATTTTTCAGCAACCATAACAAAGTTGTTTGAATTTGATCAACAGAATCTGCGTCAAGTTAGATTATTGACCCCAATTAGAACATAAATGGGCAATATGAGTCTGATATATGCGAGACTGTTGATTAATGTAAATATACTCTAGAAGCAATACATTTGTATTACTATAGAAGTGCTATAAGAACACGTTGCATATGTATATCGGCGCAGATTCGATTACTGGTCCGACCTGGTCAGATTTACTTGACCAGAAATATTTATTTAACGATACTAACTAGATCTATACCATGATAGAAGTATTCGTTAAAGTTTGATTGTAGTATATTTTTGTATAATCAGACCAGATACTGATCAAGCAGAGGTAGAAAAAACAGTAAGACTATCGGGGGTTTACGACGCTCATCAAAAACGTAATTTCTTTATTCAGAAAAGAAAAACATACAATAAATGTTTGAAATTGCGAATGCGTACCAATCTGAGAATGAATAATTTCGTTCCATCCAACTCTTATTCTAGTCATTACAGAAATGTAACTACTGTTTGTTCATTGAACGATAAAACTACATGTCCTCTACAATCGGAGTAACAAATGAACATTTAGTGTCGAATTATTTGTAACAGAAAAACGTTGTTGGATGATATAATATATTAGCGCAAATCACGGTCAAGCGCCTACATTGATTGAACTGATAATAAGACACAGTTGCTTTATAACTTTTAGTAGTAAACGTCCTTAATATTTGATCATGTCAATTAATCATACTCTCTTAAAGCTGATTATTTCGAATATTCATTCGTTTCATGACATTGCCAATATATAATGGTAGAGGTTAAGAGCGGTTTATAAGGATCAACTGCTTGAAGGTTTTGAAAATTGGTCTTTACATGTGAAACTACTTCATCGACAAGACATATTGTTAAAACGCACAATGTGAGAGGTTTCAGACCTCGCGTGACTTTGACCTTTGAGATACCCCTGGTTACATTGTAATCCTTGTTATTTGAAAACTAGTGTATACATGTAAACAGCTACATGAAAAATTGTCTTAAGCCCATAATTATATTACAAAATTGAAGAATTTATTAGAATAAACTTTTCAAGTTAACATCTATTTGGATAACCTTTTTTTTTTAAAAGTCTGTGATATGTTTCCCTAATTTGTACTAATATCTCTGTTTTTGTGTTATTCTTTGCTTTATAAATTAAATTAAATGGCTATATTATGTATATTATGTTGTTTCACCTTTATTTTGAGATGCAATTGTACATTTTTGCAAGATAATATCAATGAAGAAGCTGTGGACACTATATACGGACATACACCTAGGCGGAACGTTAGCAAACCTATACAATGTAGTCCCTGAATAAGTTTAACAGGGCTGACACATTGATTGTACATACATGCACACATGTTGAAAGGGAAGGATAATGAAATGCGTTTCATTGACTAGAAGAAACAATGTAATTCCAGAACAAGAGCTGCCCCTCATAAGTGACGAATGCCCCCGAAAGAGGTTTCTCACAGTCTGTGTTCGCCATGTGCTCAGCAATTGTGCCCTGTAATTTTCAAATCCTTGTATGCATAAAGTATTTCATCACCTTTAAACTCTAAATGCGACTTTAACAGTGAGGTATGGAGGTGGGTCTTGCACGCGACACATTGCCTTGATGTGCGGAATATTTGTGCCAAGTTATTTTAAAATCAATCAACGCATGCCAAAGTTACAGTCCTGACACATATGTATGCATATATACAGGATATCATCGACTATAATCACTAAGTGTGACCTTGACCTTTAAGGTAGAGTCGTGGGTCTTGCACACGACACGTTGTTTTGATGTGCTGAACATTTGTCTTAAGTCATTATAAAGTCCTTCAATGCATGACAAAGTTACATGTGTGCTAATACACAGGATTGTTCTATTACTAAGTATAACCTTGAATTTTGATGTAGTGATGTGGGTTGTGCACGCGACACATTCGTCTTGATGTGCTGAACATTTGTGACAAGTTATTTTAAAGTCCTTTCGTGCATGACACAGTTACAGTCCGGACCCCAAAATGTACGGACATACGTACGGAAGGACGGACGGACGTTGCGATTTTAATATGCACCGTTACGGGGCTTAAAAAGCACCACCGACGTTTTGAAGGTATGAAGTGTCACATTCTCTTACAGAAAAACATTACAAAAACACAAATTACACGACTATTTTTGCAGAGGTTGCGCTGTGGTCGAGTAGTTGACGATGAACTACCTATCCGAACGTCCCCGGTTTGAATCATGACTGGGGACACTGGACATTTCAAAAACGCTTTTCAGTGCTCCTCGCCCATCTTTAGATGAACTGGTTAGAAACATTGGGGTTGTCTCGCGTGTAATGGTGCTATACACTGGGCACGTAAAACACGCAAAAGCTAGAGTCTGGTACCACGTACACATGTTTCTGCCTGCATCTGTCTCTTCAATCTGTGCCTGTAAGGGGTATTGGCAGTTTCACCAGAGGAGATATCCTAGGGTCGGCCTAGACAGGAAACAATAAAAAAGACTATAATTGTTAATTTATTGTCCGATCCTACATGTAACTAGACTATAATAGATTCAAGAAATTATTATAGATTATTTTAGTAGAGAAATCGGTTACATCTAAGACGATCCACCGCTGTTACATTGCACGGAAACAGTTTTCATTATCTGAACGTTATTTCTATTTTTCTTTTTAAGCTTTTGCAGAACTATAAACTGATCTAAATATGTTAAAGAAATTTGAGAAGGGCTGTTGTATATTTAATTCTATTTTCCTCTAATATATTCTTTAGTAAGATAAATTATTTCATATAATAAAGCATAGAAAGGTACAGTTATATTAACTGACGTTCCCGGTGTTGCTGCAAACGTGTAGCTTCCACCCAATAGAACTTTTGGAGAAACTGAAAACAAAAGTAATAGATTTGTACAGTGTCATGTAGAAATAGTAGTGTTATAAGGCATATGGGGTTATTTTTACTAACGTTAAGTTGGCTTACAAACGTGCGGCTTTCATCCAGTACATGTAGATATTCGGGAAAACTACGAAACAATGATATCTGATACGAAATATAGTTTTAGATATTTTAAATAGAGTCTAGTAAAGTCTCATAGTCTACTCCGTTAAAATCTTAAAATGAAATTCTCTTTTATAATGTAAGTAAGATGATTTCTTTATTTCTTTATGATATAAAGTGATTTCTATATACTGTTAGTACATCAATTACAATTATACAGACATAAATGCTTGTTTTGAAAAGTCAATCTAGAGTCATAATAATGATGATTTTATAGCTACAATGTCTCACATGAATCAAAACAACTGGTCATTACATAAAGTATTTAAGGTGTGAATATATTTGAAATGTTTACAATATTTACAAATTTTTATTCCAGGTTCACATTTTGACCCAGACCGAAATCGGTAAGGTCTAACGGCATTAGGCAAGATAGCAGGGTAATTGTTATCAGACAGTATTCAAATACACAGTATGACTAGACTAAATTTGAAAGAGTATATATACACGTGCACCAAACTAAACCAGATAGTAAATAATAGGATGTGGATGAAAAGCAAACATATTGCATAAGTATGTACAATAAAAATCAATAAAATCAGTTAACAGGATTATTGCATTTTACAAGTATAAATTATTTATTCGAACCAATCTAAATCGCAGCTAAGAATTGGAACTTCTAATAACTTAAACTCAAATAATCACATTTTAGTGCATTAAATTATTTCTCTGTATTAACTTCACTCAAAAAGAATTCTATATCTAAAGGTCGACTCTTTCAGTATCAAAACTCTACTGTTTTCGTGACTGAGAGCTTATTAACTTCCAACAAAATAATGCAAGAGAATTTTGTCCATGTTTAAACTAAATGAAAAGCCTTTTTCTACATGCAGGTGAATGTGACTGCTATAGATATCAAGGTCAATACTTATGTATGTAAGAATCTGTATGGCTGTTTGATTATTTTTATATAAATTCTTAAGTTGAATAATATAATACTATAATGAAAATTCTATTTTGTAAACATTTTGTCGGTAACAAAGTTTTGAGCGACTATTCGTGAATAAGAAAATCTCCCTAAAGATTTGCACAAACCTTTAATTTTAACTTCAAGTTGTGCTGTTTGCTCAATCTGCTGATATCTGTCTGGTATACATGTACCATTGTTCATTTTACATGTGTACATTCCACTGTCTTGAAGCCGAGCATTCTGAATCGTTATAACACCATCTCTTTGTTCATGTGTATTTGGTATTGTTAGCTCTTTCCATGTTTGTTTCATTGAAGTGAAATCAAAGCTATCTGGTCGTCCAAAAGCATTACAAGTGATTATCAGTGATGTGTTTTCTGTTGGTTCGTTGTTGCCAAGGCTAACATTCACATCTGGGGCATCTTTTATAAAAGTATGTATTACTAAGAAAAGAGATTGAACTTTATTAAGTTGGTTTATGGGGCTGTAAATTTGAAAATTACATGAAATTCGGTTCTGTTTTGACAAACTAATACCGAGTCAGTTATCATAATTATATAGAACATAAACAATATGAGTGGTAACAATAACATGCAAGGTGTTTAAAGTACTATTTGCCGTTCTAGGCTAACCTTATTATAGAGTTATTTTATTTGTATTTTTAATATTTACGACAGTAAACGCGAAGTGAATGTAAATATTTAGAACCGGGACGGATAAACAAAGAAAACGTATATACGGTAACAAACATCATGAAAGGTCGATGACAAACCAAATTAAGATGCACCTTATACTGAAAGCGATAATGAAATCGCTCGATTTCCGAACACCACATTGTATATAACTTATTTCAATAGTCGCATATTTAAATGACGTAACTAAGCATAATCGTGTTTACAACGGAATGCGTTAAAAACGTATTATGCAAAATGTAGATTATTATGCAAATGTCAAATAACATTATATTTTAGAAATATGAATGATTCGACTCGTTATAATTTTTGAAACTTTGAAATTTTAGTAAGTAGAAATGTAGCATTTTGTAATATTGCGTCACTTGCACGCTAAAACATCAAACCATCTAAATGGCTTATAGTCACATAGTTTTAAAGTAAGACGAACTATTTGGACCAACCCTGTATTCTTACTTGTGCTTACATTGTATATCTAGTAGATGTAGGACAAGGTCAGCTTTCATTATCAAACACTGATTCTATTTTCAAAATGAAAAGGAGAAAGATTTTGCTCTTTTGAAAATAAAAAAGCAGTTTGCAATAATATAATAATTGTATGATAAATTGGGTAAACATTTACTTAACGTTTTTAAATACCGCTCATTTATGTGTATACAAAAAGGAGTAATTTGAGTTGAAAAATCTGAAGTAGGACCAAGGGAGTTTTAAAGGTGAGCAAACACTTACAATTAACGACAACAGGCAGATTCTTTAAAGTGACAAAATTATGTGATGTATATTTTGTCGAGGTTGTCTCAGCCCTACATGTGTATATCCCATGATCTCTCCTGTCTATATTATTAAATCTCAGGTCAGCACTCGCGGTATTTCGTCCTTGCCATTTAACTGTAGGTCTTGGATTTCCATCTGCTATGCAGTTAGCAGAAATGTTTGACCTTCATTTCTTGTTACAATATTTATTTCTTTCCCATCTTCCAGAATTTTTATAACGAGAGTATCTAAATAATAAATACAATAAAGATGACAATTATATACGTTCCTGCCCCATATTTCCAAGAAATTGGACTTTAAAATCTCAGGTCAGAACTCCGGATTTCCATAGCAGGAAATGTTTGACCTTCAGTTCTTGTTGAAGTTTGTATTTCTTTCCCATCTTCCAGAATTGTTACAACGGGAGTATCTATTAATAAATGCAACCAAGAAAACAGTCTCAATTATTCTATTTCTTCAGAAGCAGCATATAAATGATGCACCTAGGTTTTACCTGCACGTAGATTTATACATTTCTACGTCTAAATATACTTACTTATGATTCAGAAGAAAATCCACAAGGATGCTATTTTGATCACCTAATTTCATATATCTATTATTGTCAGTGTCTGTCAGATAATATATTCCATTAGATTAAAACAGCTTCCAATGCAATAAACACAGTAATCAATATTTCAGACGAAAATGTAAAAACGAGCAGAACAATTTAAGAAACTACACTATTCATATTCAAGTAAGTATTATATGATATATACTCATAACGTAAAGACATCATTGTGAAATGTGAACGCCTCTTCACTCCGAAACTCGCAGATACATTATGGACATGTTGCTGACAAAGCTCTCTTTTTCCATCTTATTCATATGTGTTTAGAAACGAACTTAAATCATGCTCATGACAAATTTGACAAGAGTTTCCTATAATGTGACAAAGTTGCACATCTGGTCTACGTTTGACTTTTTCTGCAGATACGAGTTTGTTCTCTACTTATGTTTACAATTATAACCGCGTCAAACTTCAAGACACGTTTGTAAATATTTCACGTAAATGGGTCTAAGTCCATAGTAGCAATCAAAACAAACGTACATTCTACTGTCACACTTATTGTTGGAGATTTCACTTGAAGATTTTTCGCTTGTGTAAAATACTTTTGTAATTGACATGATACTGGACTGTTCATTAGTGATGTCAGTTTTGGTAAATTTAATATTCTTGAATTACTACCATCCGTTGTCCCGTATTTCTTGTCCCATGATGCTTTAGAAGAAGGGTTGCCATATCCAGCAGAGGTACAGTCAAGCATTTTCCCTGTTTGACTTTCTAAAAATGGCAAGTCTGTCACCGGAATAACAACTGGTGTAGATGGAGGCCCTGAAAACAATATCTGGTATTTCCTTAAAACACGAAATTATACCTTCCGTTGAGAGTGATTGATTCTTTTACGCAATACATGCTTTTTTAAAACGCTACTGTATTTGTAAGTATATTTTCAGGCAAGAAATTTCGTTTTCATTACAAAACGTGGAGATTTGTGTTAAAGTTCGCCAATCAAGGAAATAAATAAAATAAGATTTGCAAATAAACGTTTGCATTCGTTACGGTTCTGGGGCAATCGGCGTCGTATGCTAGCAGCTTCCTTGGTAGCATGCTGGACATGCTAGTAAACTTGGAAACTTTGCAATTCCGTTGTAGTAATAACAAACAAAGCTGAACAAATAATTAGAAGCAAAAAATACTTACAATATACCGTTATTCTCTGTTGTGTTATAGGTTTATTTAGTTGTCCAGGTATGGCAGTCTCGCAATAGATCAGTTTATTGTCGTTATTTCGACTCGGTGTAAAAGTAACAGTACTTCTCACAGACACGAGATCAACTGTGTTTGGTATGTTCGTATTTTGTACACTTGTAAGACAGTCCGATCCTTTTTTCCAGGTTACTGTGGCAACTGGTCGTGTTAGTGATGAAATATACTCCATAGAAACTGTATCATTCTCCAGCGTCACACGACTACCAGTTGTCTGATTGGTCATTGTTGGTGTTGTTGCCAATACTACAAAGAATCGTAAAGTTTCATTTACATGTAGAGTTAAGTAAGCAGTTGTATTCAGTTAGTTTTTTTTAACTGCACTGTTTTCAACGTTTGTATTAAACAGAAATGAGCCGCCAGTATATTGACCTCATCGCCTTGCACTTAATACTTATGAGATGACTCGTGCGGTTAAACTAGTAATAATGAAAATCACTAAAAAAACGTATTAAAGGTAACTACGACATGCATAGGATGGTTATTAATAAACACAGAAGTATATTCCAATGAAGATTAAGAATTATGTGGTTATCTACATAAAGAGTTAAAAACATGATGCCAGGAACGTCATAATAAGTTTATTGACATACATTTGAAGTCTGCTGATCGTTTCGCAATGACTTTGAGGGAAAATATAAGCAGTATAGTATAATAAGCAAATCGAAATTGTTTAAAGTGATTGATTAATGATAGAAGTTTTTTAGAAACTAGAAATTAAAAATCATTTTATTCCAAATAATTCATAATTATTTTCTCATGTCGCTCCTCATTTATTGTTATCATAGATTATCACTGTATTGATATATTACTACTAAGACATATCATTTAGACATCATGTCATATGGAAATTTAACTAGACTGTTGATGAAAAGTTATATCCAAGAAGCTTGTTCCAAAGAGGGTAGCAACACATTTACTATTAAAGTCTCATTGCCACTCTTGTAGCTCCAATAAAGATGTCCTACCAGCAAAATTGACAGATATTTGTACACTTACTAGAACTATCCCTGAAGGAGGTGAATCCCCCAACCCTTCGCTTGCACATCGGAAATTATCTCTTTATGTCGTGATAGGATAGCAATATGGTTATATTATAAGACAATTAGGTTTGGTACCAATCACTCCTGTGAAGCTTTATACAATTCTGGTAAATAGTTTCGAGATGAAGCGCGCAAAAATATTTATGTGTGCAATGTATTGAAAAAAGGCATTTATCTGAAAAAGGGAGAGACAGGCAGTTTCTCTCTGACCAGGTGTTTTTAGATAAAGCGAGCACAAGATTGTTTCTACAGACAAACAGACGGCCGGATACGCTCAATCGAGTTAACCCCCTCGCATTACAACTTTGTTTTTGCGGGTGTATACTAATGCTTATGTAAGCATAGTCTTTATAAGTAACGCAGTAGTTTTTCGATAACATTTATGTTCCTTATGTATAACTATCTCTAAATAAAGATATTTAACGACACACATAAGATACATGGCAGTGTTGTCTTCACTGATAGCGTATTTTGGAAAAGAACAAGAACAACAAGAAAACAAAACAACACGAATTAAGACCTATCACTGGTAGTCCAGTCAATCTGTAATTTGACCTCAAACTAATTGCAACAGAAATGTTTTTGTTGCTGACAGATTTAGTATTACGTAACATTCAATATATAAAAAGTCTAGAAAAATCTATGCAGGGGAAAACATAAAAAAAAGAATTTAAACATATTTTTTGCGCGTAAATCGTTTTGACTGATCCGGCTTACCATATAATGTACAAAGCGTCATCTCCACACTGAAGAGCGTCTGCAGAAAACGAAAGATATAACAACAACAAAGATAAGCAATGTAAAATCCCCGGAGTAGGTAAGTTTTTGTACTAAACTCATGGTGAAAATTATTTGAGCTACACAAACGCAGTTCTTTATCCGAAAACTATGATGTCTATGTATAAAATGCATTGTTATATAATTTCGCGACTTAAAAAAAGTTCGTGGCTGTTTCCACCCAGCAGTTCCAAATTTCTCAAAGGAAAGGACTAAAACCAATTGTTTACATCTTATTATACAAAGTAT
>JAUMHA010233931.1:0-10769 GCA_032359765.1 Saxidomus gigantea | reverse complement strand
ATTTTTCAAGAAATTTGGTCAGTATGATTGCCTTGAAAAAATCCAGGTCAAGATCGAATATGGGTCATATAGGGTCACTGAGTCAAATTTACTAAATTCAATTTACTTTTATTATGTAAGAATAAGATATAGCAGATTAACCAGATCAAAGTATATTCAACATCATGTACATGTATATAGGAGCAATTGGTCCCCTAGAAATGACCGTATTTGTTATATGATGGGTGCATATAGAGATATCTATAAAACTGAGATTAGAAAAAGGATAGAAATTGATTGGTCTAGTTCGGAAACGTAGCTATATGTTAAGCTGTTTGATACAATATTGGTTTATTGAAATGACTTTAATAAATAGATTATACTGTCAAAAGGTAAATCATAATTAGTAGTAATCATGACTCGATTACACAGATTATTTGAAGTTGGGTTTGAAAAATAAAACCGTTTAGACAGTACGGGCTTTGAAGACGCAAAACTGTATGCAGTTTATAAAACTGCATTATATTTACAAGAGGAATAAGATCTACCAGTTGTGAATGTTACTGATAATAAAAAGAGATGGAAATTTAAAATAACGAATAACGACTATATATGTTGTTATGCCATAAAACAATGAAAAATGTTCGTCAACTACGTTTATACATAGTACTATATACCCGGAAAGAATTAAACGAAAGCGTTTCTTATCATTGGCTTTTAAGGTACATTTTATGTTCACGAAATGCTTGCTTATTTGCCTCAGTTAGTATATTGCGACTCTCTGAACATGAATGAAAAATACTGCCAATTCAATCCTTAGTTTTTGTTTGACGAAATCAGTAATTTGGAAAAGGTTTACACAGATGAAAAAAGAAGCCGATCTAGTACAGGAAAAACAACTACACTGAATAACATTTACGGAGGGATGATAAACTAATCACTCCGTAGGGTCATTAACCATGTGCGGCAATATAAGGATTGGGCCGCTGTGAAAGGGCACAGTACTTTATTTATACATGCGAACAAGCTTGTTAATGAATCTTTCCAGCACTGTTGGAAATAATTATCACGTAGGTGCCCGTCTAATATAACATATGGACTGGAAATAGCGAACCTTATATCTGATAACAAACTAAATGACCTTTAAAACATAAAGCATTCTTCAACACAGGCAAATCAGTTCTTCCTCTTCTATAAGACAGTGTACCAGAGAAGATGTGTACACAATTTGATTAAAACCTTACCTACAGGTGGAAAACATTCTGTAATGTTGTACCGTGGTGTTTATGATTAAGTGTTCAAGTGTTTATTGACCTATAACTGAAAAACACATTCTTTATACGCAAATTATAGTTTTCATATGAATGCTAATGATTTAGAAACAAATTGTCAAAACATAAAGGATGCACACTTTAAAGGCTCTTTGCTGATGTCACTTCAATCTGCAAAACGTACTCATTGGTCCATTTTTAACTATCTAACGCAGTTACATGCCACTATTAATTCGGAACTCTAATGTTTACATTTATTCACATAAAAAACAACAATGCAATGTTGTAGGATTTCGTACTTAAAGACTTAAGAGGTTTTTTTTAGCTGAAGTTGGGATATTTTTAACGAAGTTTGCTCTTTATTTGGAAATAAAAACACAAATTTTACTGCCATGGTGAAAAATCGTTTTTCATACAAGTAGTACTTTTGTCGCAATGTCATTGTGTACTAGTGTGACATTTTAGTAAGAGCGAAACTACGATAACGGACAAAACATAAAAGGGTGATATATTCGCTCATAGATTATGAAACGAAAAAGTACATAAAATGTACATAAATCATTCGATGCCAATAAAATGACTCATTCAGCTTTCAGTAACGACTTGATTTTCAAATATAGACCTTCCGTTTACTTTTATAATGTAAGAATGAAATATACCTTCCGTTTACTTTTATAATGTAAGAATGAAATATAACAGATTAACAAGATCAAATTCTTTACAACTTTGCTTATATAGGAGCATTATTCCCACAGAAATGATTGTATTTGTCAATGGTTAAATCATATAGAGATGTCTATTTAACTGAAATAAGAGAGAATACTGGTTCCATGACATGATTTTAATTGATAGATTATACTGTCAAAAAGTAAATCACAATAAGTAGTAATTGCATTTATGACACTACACAGTCTATTTAAAGTTTTATTTTAAAAATAAATCATGAAGTCTCAAAAACTGCATGCAGTTTATAAAATCGCATTGATTTTTCAAGAAGACTTATCAGAGAATTAGATCTACCAGTTTTTAATGTTACTGACAAATACAAAAGATGGAAAATTCAAATAATTAATGAAGACTATAAATGTGCTGTTTTTACATAAAACAATGCTAATAATCGTCAAAAACGTGAATCTATTGTACAATGTAAACGCTTTCATTGTTTTTTTTATGTACTTTTGATGTTCACTGATTTCTTGCTGATTTTCCTCATTCAGAAAATGCGATTCTATTTTAACATGAATTAAATAATTAAACTGCGTTTGTTGGATGAATTCAGCAATTTGAAAAAGGTTAACACAGATGAAAAATCAAAGCCGGACTAGTACAGGGAAAGACATTGTTAACAACTACACTGAATAACATTTACGAATTATTTAATAACTGATCTTTCCATAGGGTCATTAACCATGTGTGGCAATATTAGGATTGTGCCGGTGTGAAAGGGCACAGTACTTTATTTATACATGCGAACAAGCTTGTTAATGAATCTTTCCAAAACTGTTGGACTGTTGTCTGATATAGAATATTAATTTGTTTAGAATCATGCACAAACGTATTCATTAGTATTCAATTTGTCTTTGGTGCGATAGATAAGGATGTTGTATATACAATGTATTAATGAATTAGTCATATGAAAATGACAAGATACTCAGAGGTCGGAAATCGAAGATCAACATGTAGCATTATATGAAGAGTGACAATCCTATACAAAAAGTATTAAAAACTTAATGATTTTGTGAAGTATTTTTATCTGAAAATGGCTTTAATAATTAAAGAAACTGGGCTATCATTGTGTCCAATCATGTTTCTGTTCTCTACGTCGACTGTTCCATAAGTTACAATGATTATTTCAACAGTTGAATACATTTAAAATGAATTGTATCTATATCTTCGACAGTGGTGTGACTTCTTGTGTCTTATTAGAGGATGTTTTGTGTTGTTGTTTCTTTCGGAGAGTTAACTACATTCAACGTCATCGCGTAAACAAGTAGTAGCGACGCAAACAAAACCGACGCTGTTGACGCCATGTGCATGCTTGAAACTTCTATGGACCAACTTAATGCACTTTTACAAATAATTTGGCACTGTGTGGCTTGCACGTATATACAGATTGTCTGATTGTGCTGAACACTTAATAATAAATTAGTTCAGTGTCCTGAAGTGTTTATCACAATCGAAAGGAGACTATGATTAAAGACCTATGTTGTTCTAGAATACATTAATGTTGCCATATGATAGGCTACATTTCATATTTAAAGCTTTAATTATTTTTTAACATTTTCACAGATTTACTTTTGTTTAGAGATTATTTTGATCACGTGGTTCCCCACTGTGTTTTAAACCGCTGATTTTATCAATAATGACTGGGAATGCACACCTTAAACTTTAAGACTATATATTATATAATCCTTCAAAAGATTATATTATTTAAGTTTTGTAGCGTATTTAGTTTGGCACAGTTATAGGGTATGTCCCTTTAAACTTGTGAAAAGCAACTACACGTGGATAAAAATATACAAACTGAAGATTCAATAAGACAAAAAAGTGTAAATAAACAAAAATTAATACATCGAATTCGTTATGAACAGAAATATTCATACTAAAGTATGAGAAACCATCTTCTTTGAAAGAAGGCTATATATTATGTTTTTTTTTGCCGAGGAGAACGACTACGCTCCTTGATCAAGGTGAATCATTATTTTTTACGGACAAGCAAAACTCGGACGGACGGACGCACGCACTTACGCATGCACGGACGCACTGACGCACGCACGGACGCACGCACACGCACGCACATACATCGAACAGCCATTTGAACAACTATATTGAGCTTTCGCAAGCGGCTCGACAAAAACGGCAAAATGAATATAAAACCGCGTAAATTCGCTTAAATTGAGATTATCACGAATTATAAGCATTTAACAGCATACATATTAACACAAACTATATAAAATTAGGACTGAAGCCCCTAAATCTTTCTCGTATTGTGCGCATATCTGATCTCTGTTGGTTTTGTTTAGATTGTGCGCGCGTGCACTATGTAGTAACAAATTGCATCTAAGTCAAACATAAGATGTCGGGAGGATGGCTGTTGCACAAATATAGCGTTTAGTTTATAGAATATCAAATCAAAACGCAAAATGTAATATAGATAATTCATGCATACACAAAGAATATTGCATTTTTAGGATAGTTCAATTTTCCTCTTCACTCAAATCATTCATTCGTTTCTTTCATCCTTATTTCTGTTGATTAATGATCTTCCTATAGCGTTTACAAACATAGCAACGGAAAATGCATTAGGAAATAGGTTCCAGCTATAGACTTTCTTCGTGCTATATAACATTAAAAATTGATAAAAGAATGTCATGCTTAAAAGGATTTAGAACTTATAATCAAATATTCTAATCTAAGCTAGAATCAAGTGGGTAACATCGGACGTTTTCTTCAGAATTATTTACTTTTACAATTTGCATAAACATAGGATGTAGGAGTCCGTTGGAGCAAAATCATTTAATTTCTTATGTATCTAGCCCAGGTTTCAATAGTCACAGTACACCGGGCATTAACATTTACAGTTATTTTTAATTGACATGTGATGCTGCCGCGTGGCGCAATCGAACACTCACCAATGCATACGTTGTAAAGGCGGACTTTCCTACTGTACGGGGTGAACTAGGAAAAACGCTCTTTCTATTTTAATGATGAATGTCAGCAAATCCGAATATGGAGTCGTTTTAAAATTTCTACAAATATTGCTTCACATTCTTAATAGTGGGAAAAGTCGAGCAGTTACAATGATGGATGATTTGCAATCCCTGTTATACCTGTCATCGATTGAGGACTATTATATGTGATATAGCTCTGCTTCCGACTATGACTCATTTCATGAGAATTTTGGCAGTTTCTTACGAAGAATAGGGAACTGATGCTAGTTCTTCCCAGGAACAATGGTTTGGTAAACTACACGCCTTCCAAAAAGGCCGAAATACTATTACAACCGTTATGTTACTTTAAAACTAAAACAACTATCTCATAAAGTCAGAACATATTCATAATGCAATAACAACTGGGAACGGTGGTGTAAACATTATGGTGTTTGCCACTTATCTCGGATGTTGCGGGTTCGGGCCACACTGGGGTCACGATGGTACCTGCTCATATGGCAACAGTACTAGTTTATCCAGGCAGCGGACTCGAGAATGACTCGATATGATTGAAGCTTTCTTCACAATCGAGCTAAAGTAATGTTAGTATAAACATAGTATGTAACACGAACAACAGTCCAGCCTACAGCCATTAACATAACTTATTTATCTAATTTTCAGAAACTAGTAAAGCATATTTTTACAAGAACAAAAAATAAGTTGTGGACGATATTATTAACACAAGTTAAAGGTCCATTACTAACACCAAATCGAATTTTCTTTTAAACCTGGAATTGTAACAGGGAAATACAGTTTGAAACTGGCTTCTAAAACTTTACATTAGCCGTGGAGTATTTCCTTGTTTGAAATACTGCTGCAGAAAAACAAGTGAATGTTAGTGTATTTTCTTAGATTGACCTGGGTGGTCTTTTTGTTCTACTTTCGCTTTCTTGAATGTTTGTAAACAGTCAGACATATACTTTGCACATCATTGGAAGTAAAGTTCTTCAATTATAATTCAAAATAGGCATGCTTATTTATGTACATGTACAACCTATTTACAGCCTCTCTCAGGGAGATTTCTGGAAAATTACAAAGATATTTGAAACGTGAAAACCTACTTTCGATTTTGAAAAGGCAAACTATAAATTATTGATTATTTTGTTAAATTCAAATTTTCAACACAATATGGTCACATTCAATGCAGTATGTCATATGTTTACTTCTAAGAAGACGCCCCGTTACGATTCCAGATTTAAAAGAAAATTTGATTTGATATTAGTAATGGACCTTTAAGAGATACTGTTTATGAAACCATACATACAAAAATGTTCAATTGTGATATGTAATGAAACTGAAATATGATATTCAAGACGTAAAACAATGGAAACGTCCTCCTAAAACACAGTTCCATGAACATATAGAGCTATAAAGTACGAGATATATATATAAATATGACAAATTTCGACATTCTGTAGACCAACATTTTAGTACATATTGTTACAGTGTACACGTAAGACGACTAGAACAAATACAATATTACAAAAATGACATGTCTTGTTTTAAAACAACATTATATTCTAGTTAAAATTTACAAATTGTTAACAAACATAGTTTTCCTAAGACGGCTAAACGGCACTGTTTACCAAGAAGGCTATATGTCAAACGATTCTCATATTAATGTTTTATTTTCATCTATGAAATGCAAAGGTACACAGACAGGAAAAGAATATTACGTAAACGATTTCCGTCGATGATTAACACTCACGTATCATACAACACAATCCGGTAGAAATTGCATGTTGTTTTATCCTATAAATTTGCCGTATCGTCTCTGGAAGCTGAAAAGCTATACGCATAATGTGCGTTCGTGATCATAGTGGACATGGTGCAGCCAATTTAAGATATTGGGTGTGTAATAAGAACTTCCTGTTAAATGACCATTTGGATTTCTTTATATTTCTTTTATATATTTTTAGTATATACTGTGGCGCAGTGGCTTTGCGTTCGCTTTGTGATCAAGAGGTCCTGGGTTCAATCCCCATATGAGTCTATATTTTTTCTTTTTTTTGTAAAACAAATTGAATTACATGTACATGAAAAATTATGTAATTTTATAAGATTTGAAAACTGTATCTCAATTTCCTAAATTTATCTAGCTGTACAATTACATGTAGTCGAAAATATGAAAAATGATTATTTTTAAAAGTTCAATATATAAAAATGAAGACTAGTAAACATTTTCATTTTTTCTTATATTGCAGTTCAAATACTACTAATAAGAGTTACGTAATTTATAGTGATGCCCCTACTACTCAAATATGGCCAGTATCTCTCAAGGAGGGGTAGGGCAACAAATAACGGAATACATTCTTTATTAAACGGTGAAATATCTTCAAAATTTGCACTCTACGTAGTCAGATAACAGATGTAGATTATAAATATATCAAGTGTAATATGTTTTGGAATAGTGTCCATTAAACCCTCACTACCTTAATTCAAAGCTAACATTACATATTATACATACGTTACTATCTATAGTAACAACTTTACAAACTATAACAAGTATTATGGTGATTACTTAATGTGTGGTCATGGCATTTGAAAACAACCGACCCGCGCGTGAGTGTGATAATCGGCCCACAGAAAACGCGACGAGAATAAAAGATATTCTTTATTCAGATATGAAATCAAATTTAATCCGTATAAGGTAACTTAGATATAGTTAAGGACAAGCGAACAGGAAATATGTTATCTAAACACCCAGATATATAGTGCCTTTGAAAACAGGCTTCGATATAATGTTTATTACAAACTACAGTTTTCTTTCATCTTTTTGCCTTTTAACTGCGTACGATAGAAAAACTCACTCGCCTTTTGTAATTTGAAGACAGCATCTTTGAAGTCCAAACATTTTTAAAAATAGTTTCAGCGGAAAGAGCTGCATAATTTCTTCATATCCTGTATATCCAATATAAATGTCGGATATTACGTACTATACTTTCAGTGAATTGTAAAATGTTAGACTGGGACATAAAAATGAACCCTTCATACAATTCATTTGATACCTAAAATGCATTAGAAGCTGTATAAAGCACGTTTATAGCCAAATCAACATTTTGCACTATAAAACTCGGTGCCTGTCTCACTACAGTAAAAACACATTAAATGTTATTGCACCAAAGTGAACGAAAAGTCTGTGAAAAATATATTGACCTATAAACAATACTGGCGATATGCCAAATACATTGTCTTAAATGCATTCACAAGGCCTCATATACTAAGTTACTTCGAAGCAATCGAACTAAGGAAAATTAAGACGACATTTGCGAGAGATAGCATGCAATGGAACCAAATCCTTATCAATGATAGCAAAAACAACGATAATGAACTATGGCTAAGCACTGGTGTACGTGAGTCTCTATTCTAGATAATAAAGTATACAGACAAGTTGTTGTACCACCTGCGGGAACATCCTGTACGAAAACTCTGAGCCAATTCTGCCCAGAATCTGTACCAATTCTTGGCAGAATGCATACAGAATTTCTGTTCTTTGCACAGAGTTGACACAGACACAGAATATGACAATTTATTTTTTGTACAGAATCGTAGTGAATCAGATTGTCTGTGCAGACTATAGTATCAGGCATAATTTTTGCTCTTTTTGGAGGTGCAAAAGTGATATGCTACAAATCAGTTTAAATCCGGAGTTATGAATCATTTCAGGTAAGGATATAACCTCTGATTCAACCTGTTACTTATGTGTCTGTGTTCAGTTCTTTGTGCTGTGTTTACACTTTGTTCTACTTTACTCTTACACTTTCTACTTTACTCTTACACTTAGCTAAAACGTTACCATTATAATTATAGTAAATACATAAACTTATCTCATCTTACATAATCTGCAATCTGTACATCAGCATGTGTCTTTTTACATGAATATTTTATTTATCTTCCTAGTAAAATCGTTCAAATAAAACCAAATTTACTTTCAAAATTAAAGGATGACTTGTAAAAGTATGATAATGGACACGTCATTAAGTTATAAAACATGACCTCGTTCTATTGTTGACGCATATAAAGTCGTTATTATGTAATAAGCTTCATAAAGATAAAGGTGCAGAAAATATAGAAGATAACAATATTAACCCTTGATATCAGGCTGTACTTTCGGTAGCCAAAGATTCTCCAGCAAGCATTGAGTATGGAGCACTATCTCCCGCGTCAGGTAGCTCCTGTTAATTACAACACATTGTCCGCATTAGTAATCATATCACAATCTGTGTCATCCGATTAGCCCTTATGTTGCCAAGCTATTCTGTACTTGCATGATATTTTACATAGAACAGATCTGAGTTCACAAACATAAATTAATCGAGAACTATGATCGATCAGCGGATATGAAATGAAACAGTACAACATCATTTGATCTCAATGAAATGGCATATTCTACTGTCTGTAATGAGTTTTTGAATATATATAGCTTTCTATTTTCTGCTATTGTCTAAAGTTAAATTTACCAAAACAACCAGATTGAAGTCTATTTGACGTCGACTTGTTTCGAAGCTCAGACAACATATACATGTACCATGTGGAAGCATTTGGTCCTCTTAGACTGACATAATAATTCTGTTTATATGTGTCCATAAAGAGATGTCTATAAAAATAGACTCGAAGGGGGTAGGTATGTATTGATCAAGCTTACAGACGTTACTAAAACGTAGGTAAATAAAGCAAGTGTTTCCTGAAACTATTCACTAAATGGATCTGCTGAAACAATTGTTGGAAATGCATCTACATGTAAAGTCGAATGGTAAAATAATGAATCTGTGAAATACTTTAGTATATAGATAATACTGTTAAAACGTAAATAATAATAAAAGTAGTTTTTGAAGAACCTTTTATCATTATGCATTACTTAAATTCTTTTGGTCATATATTGTGGGTGTGTTTGGTTCGCATTCACATAATTGTGATTTTGGGAAACATGATTAATTGAACATTATACCGTTTAAGATAATTGATATCTTTTGACAGGACGATATCTGGCTTGTATGTAGTGTGGAAATTTCGAATACATTAATATTTGCAATAATGCACAAATATTATGTTTTTTGATGTCATATCACTAATAAACAAACAACATAGAACATTTGCAACTTTAATGATGTTTTATGCCATTAAACAACGATGAACGCTCATCAAAAACTTTATACTTCGTGAACGGAATAATTGAACGAAATAGTTTCTTTTCATCGGCTGTTCAGATACCTTAAATGTTGAATAAATGATTGCTGGTGCTTCTCATACCAAGTCAATTTCAGTTATAATAACTGGGTTCTTTTTATAAATCCTATTGAATAATTCGATTAATAATTTTATTTCAATCAGATACGTACATTCTTTAAATGAAAGCATCTGATCTTTTACTGGGATAGGCATTGTTAACAATCATTCGGGTAGGCTAATTAACACTTAGGGAAAGGGGCGGTATCGAATAACAAATCTCTCCATGGGATCATTTACAACTTGTGGCTAATATATGGAGCGACCACGACGAAAGGGCATAGTATGTCATTTCTATCAAACTGTTATTTACCCCCGTGAAGAAGTTATTGAATATTTCCAAACCTGTGGAAATTTTTTATCACGTAGGTAAATTATTTCTGAAATAAAACTTACGAGGGACATTTCAAAAGTAATGCAAAAGCTTATCGTGCGGCCTCGTCTTGCACGGGATTTTCGTGAAAATCGTACCAATGTGGCGACACATCAATTCCCTACACATATATCACGGGTGGTTAACTCTCCCCACCACCTCAAAATGAGATGCAAAGAAATTGTGGGGAGCACACTTCCGAGGTGGTGG
>JAUMHA010233820.1:0-15561 GCA_032359765.1 Saxidomus gigantea | reverse complement strand
AATTTTCCACAATGCAGTTCTCGTTTTCCGGTCTATGATATATCACTTGAATTCGTTTTCGTGCAAATATTGCTAGATCCTCTGTATGTCTGTTGTCACAAATTGACCATAGCGAAATGACGTCATCTTTCCTAGAATAAGACACTTCATTATGTCGTACTAACTGGGCTAGGGATCCACCAAGGAAAGCCGATGATATAACTCATTTTGATTATAACCCTTCTTCAACTAACGTAAAATTTATCTTGATATGATATTTCCAATCATTGTTTGTACTGAAAGGCATGACAGTCAATAATTTGTTACGACGGATTTTAGTGGCCGATAAAACTTCCTAAAACTAAGTCGATTGGTTTGATTTTTCGACGAGAAAAATGTTTTGCGAAAGACCAAAAACCTCACCGTACTTTAAGATGGCGACCAAAGTACCTCTGAAACTCGGTCAACTGAATTTTTGGTGCATTTATGGGCCAGTATTAAAATGAAACCCAACAGCTTTTTTATTTTTATTTCAGTTTTGATATTCGTCCAACCAACGCCGTTATACAGTGCTACAACTCCGACGCCAGGTAAATATTCGAATTAACCCCCTCCCCTCTTATATCGTAACCCGTGTCTACTTTTTTGTGTAGTCATAATTTAGCGCTTTTAAACTCATCATTCTTTTGTGCAAGTTCTATGAGTGGATTAATACAAGTCCCCGCCTATTTTTAAACTGGTCCATTGCAGGCTATGATCAATCTCCAGGTTGGTCACGTTTTGCATTCTGGTCAGAAAACCGTTTGCGATGTTAGGGTTAAAAAGTAGTTGAATGTTTCTCTCACTATGTATTAAAACTTTTATTATTCAATTTGCACTAAAATCACTCAATAAGGTTTGATTAGTTGCTAACATTGATCTTCAAAGGAACACACCAATCAGCCGGTCAATCAGAATCCAGATTGATAACAAAATCAGATGATTCAGCAGAACAGTTTTCCACGTGACTTACACTTGGTGTGTATTTTTCGAATTTTTGACCAGTACGGTACACTTTTCGTAGCAGCAATCGGTAAATATAATTATAGTCAGGGTGTCTCCGCGGTTGGGAATCACGTGATCAATATAGTCTCTAAACAAAAGTATATTACGAAAAATGTTAGAAAATAATGAAAGCCTTTTAGCTGTAAATGTAAAATGTAGCCTATCATATAATAGGAACAACATAAAGTATTTTAGAACTACAGTAGTCTCAATTCTTCGGACTGTGGTGAACACTTCAAGAAACTGAAATAACTTGTTTTAAAGTGTTCAGCACAATCGGAAGGTGACTGTGATTGACACCTGTGTAGTCGTAGAATAATTTTATGTTGCTATACATTTTGTGTACTGTATTTACTCCATCCGGTAGTACCTATGACGAAAAAGCTCTTTTTTTCGACCGTTGGTTGTGTGTTTTCACCTTAACGTCCGGTATATTTTAAGCCTTGAAGGTCATTTTACAGCTGTTCGGTACTGCAACTTTTGATTGGTTTATTTAAAAATTGATAGGATTACACAAGAAAGGATTCCACAAGTCTGTATTTATGAGCTGACCAGGTGTCATTTATCTTCATTTTAAGTTTCTTAATTGGATTAAAGTGCGCCGTCACGTCACCATTATAATGCATTGAGCCTCTGCAATGTGTATGCTATTAAACTACATTTTTTCGGTCAAACAAATTTAATCATTGTTTTTGCACAGTTGCAGATAATGGAAATATGTATCATTAACACACCCAAGGCTTATACATTTACAACGTCTTCTCAATCACTCTTTCACAATAGCTTACATTTTTACTCTACGCGATATAAATAAGTATTATAATTTTTTAAATCTGTTTTGGTTTTGGTTAACTTTCTGTGACATATTCGTGACTGATACACTGTATTTTTCTTAAAACACAGAACGGAGCAGTAACAATTTGCGGACTTACAGATAAATTATATGTGTTTACTACTGGTTTGCTAAATTTGTTTACGTTTGTACACGAGAACGGTTTTATTTATAGTCAAATTCAAAATGATGTAGAAATTTGCATGGAGTTTCTTTCGATTTAGTAAGACCTGTTTCGCTAGATATTTGCATCTCGAGTTACCCTGTCCTCTTCGGCAACAATACCTACCGATTGCTGGTACGAAGTATCTACCGTACTTTCCATACACACGGTGCCATTTACGAGGAAATCCGTGAATCTGATTTCTTGTAAACAATCGCTTTTGGATTAACAGATGGTCGGATTTACCACGTGACCTTTTAAACCTTCAACTTCCTTGAGATATTTTAATATCCTGTACCGGGCAATGTTGTGATGATATGAATAAATCGGATGAATAAACGTACATGTCAGAAATATAACGCAGTATTTTTTTCAATGATATTGCATAAGAAAGGCTTTCTGACAACTATTTCTCATGATTTCACGACTTGGACATGGTTCTATCATTATCTTGTCAGTAATTTTATTTTACTATATGAGTTAATTAAAAAAAGATCCTGGGATTTGCACTCAGACCAATGTCTCATTTGAATATTTTGAAATTTCGTTTTGATCCAGTTCTCTTAAAACCTTGTAGCAGAGTTGTTTACAATTGTTTTAACTATGTAAGTCACAGTGAATAATTATAATTGCCTCCCACACTCGGATTGAGGTTCATGGGTTCATGCCCCGCTACCGAACTGTGGAATTTTGTACCAGTTTCTACTTCAGCTCCTTTCCAGGATTTATTAAATATTTTTATTAAATTGAAAATACGTTTTTGAAGTGCCAGGTAAATACTACCGCATATTAATATCTAATATATCTAAACCACTCCCCCGCTCATGTGTGTGTAAGGATGAACTATGTGGCGTGGCATTTCCGCCTGATCGTTAACTGTGCACTTGGGTCACAGATTAGAAAATATACATAAATAAAACAAAACCAGTTAATCCTGGAAACAATGGCATCGAGGCCCAAAAGTTCAATTCGATTTTCACCTCTAATATCTTATGTTAATACTTCAACTATTATTTCTGTTAGCTATTTCGCATTTTTAAAATAAATATTTGCCGACCTATGACGCAGTTTTACCAAGTGCATTGCATCGAGAAAAATTACTGTCGTGGTCGCGATTGCATGGAAAATGTCCAAATATTTGCTGAAATGGAGATGCCGTTTTTACAGTTGCCGTTCCAGCCTTATTTCGAACACTTTTACAGGCGGGCAGTTTACCTAACTTCTGTTTCTAGGAAGAACAAGTATCCGTTAACAAACTTCCAACTTTTTCGCATTAAGAGACATGGTCTGAAGCAGGGCTCGAACCCATGACCCTCAACTTATGAGAGGTTACAGTGATTTTAAGTCAGCGAGTTTCATCACTTGACCACGAAAACGATTGTGACTTGCATTTCCTCTTTAAAACTGCGGGGCTATTCTAAATAGAAGCAAAGAAGTTTTTTCTTAATGCTCTTTACTATTTGGCCTCAATTTGGAAGTATTATCATACAGATTTAGTTAATTTTTTTTTGCGGTACAGCCGTCAAGCCGAATTATTTAAGATGTGACGAATGGGACAACGGGATGATGTTTTGTAGTATAGTTAACTCCGTATATAACAAACTCTTTGGGACCATATAAATGTGTTCCTTATATCCGTAGTATGTAATATCCGTATTATATCATTTTCATATTAAAGAAAGAAGAAATAAAATCGGGTCCTGAAAATGTGTTACTTATATCCGGAATTTCGTTATTTCCAGAATCGTTATATATATCGAGTTAACTGTATACGAACATAAGATCAGTGAAGCAGGCATTCAGGGTTTTACAGCTGAAAGGTCCGTCTCAATTTCCAGTCCGACAAACTTCACGTTATGGCTTCTTCCTCAAAGCGCTCAACCATCAAATTACATTGCATTAATAGTAAAAAGTTTAACGCGTGACATTTGTTGTTTTGCAGTACGTTGTGTCTAAACATGTAAATTTAATGCTTTACGATACAGTTTTTTTTATCAGTTTTTAATTTTTTAATTTTTTTGGTAAGCGGCGAGCCGAAACAAGTCAGCGGGGCTTTATAGCACCAAAGAAATATTGATAGTAGGTCTGACCTGAAATAAACTATAAGAATAATTCACTTGTTTCAAGTGCAGATGGGAATATCTCGCTCAATGGTAACTGTTTTTGGCGCTAACGCGGCTCTGCCATAACAGTTACCCGAGAGCCGGATATTCTCATCTGCACGTGCAGCCAGTGATAGATTTGTTTTCTTGCATACCATATTCTACTAATAGTAGCAGAAATAAAATAAAAGTAATAACTTATATTTACGTGCGATTTTCTTGTAGTAATGTATAAATTTACACATTCATTCATAAAAGTAGTTCTTTCTGACGTCATTAAGTCATCTTATACCAGGGGGTGTAAGATGAGTTTTACCATCACTGGTAAAAACTGCGGATATCCCGATCTGGTATGCAAGAAATCACGATCTGGTATGCAAGAAATGTTTATCTTTACAAAAGGTTAACATTTTTCTACAGTGCCATGTACACCCCCGTCTGTCTCGGATTCAACGTATCTACCAAATCCAGCGTCTTTTAATGACGGCGAAAACATTGTGTTTATGTGTGACGAAGGATATGAGCGCACTCTCGGTGATGACACACTGACATGCAACTCTGACGGATCATGGAATGGTACAACACCAGTCTGCACCAGTAAGTAGCTGTCTATTGCAGACTTTGATCGCATTACATAATCTTTAACATTGCTTAGATGAAAACTTTTCTTCAATATTTTACGAATAACCGTCACATTTTTGAACACTTTAGCATAGCAAATGTTCATCTGTGCTTCGCTTAATTGCTCATATTTTTTCGAGATTTTGCTAAGCTAAAATATTGGCTGACTTACCATATGCTTTTTAAATAACAACAATAAATGTATGATCATTTTCGGAAATTGTATCTATTACAATGAATTATTAATATGACACCGGCTAGCCTTCTGTAAAAATTACACTTTTTGTACCTTGTACATGTTAATACGTGCCCCTGTGGTTGGTGGTTAGTGCACAGGTCCCCGTCGATGACGTCCATCATGCACCGTGTAAAAGGCGATTAAATGGACTGAGTGAGCTGAGATCCTTGTAGGTATGGTAAAGCCTCATGCACGTAGGAACTCAAACCACCAAGGAGGGGGCCCCACGACAGTGCGATCAATTTTAAAATAGTTTAAACACTTAACAACACTCATGCATATTACATTTACGATACAAATACTCAATGTTTTTTCCTTGCGCGCTAAATGGCATGCGATGTCGATGCGCCATTGGATAACATAACATGGAGAGTTGAATGCCTAAACAGTGCACAGAAGATGGTATATACCGCTATGAAACAGTGAAATAAGTCAATAATTTGCCAACTCATTTTGTAAAAGGAGCAAATTGATATAAATACCAAACCCATTTTTATTAAAAGTTTGTAGTCTCCAGATGGTCCCATCGCCAATTTCGCAGACTAATAATGGATTTTTTTTATTAAACGCGTTTTTTGTGTGTTTTGGTTAAATGGATTTAAATGTACTGTTGTAAATACCCTAATATTTTTTTTCTTCATTAGGTTTAAATATTTCATAGGTTATGTTATATCCGTAAAGTTGGTTTGCAGTTCGTAGTGGCAACTGAGAAATCAGTTTGCAGTTTGCGATTCGAACTGCGACCTGCAGACTAGTTGCCAGTTCGCAGTTCGCAATTCGAATCGCGAACTGCGAACTGCAAACCAACTTTATAGCGGATATGATTATGTTTGATCATGATTTATGATTGCGTTTGTATTTTGTATTCCGGTTAAAAACAGTCCCCTTTGGCAAAAGAACAAGCTTAGTCCGATGGCCATGTTCAAAGAGAGTGTTTAAGACTGTTATAATGTCTTGACTTATGTATGTCTTACAGTTAAAACTTGTGCAGCTGTAGATATAACAAATGGGGCAAGAAATCCTTTGCAAGCGCAATATAATTACAATACTGACGTCACATATTCTTGTGACGAAGGCTATACTCAAGCAAGCGGCGATCTTGTTCGCACATGCACAACCAGTAAAACTTGGAGTGGGACTGAACCAGTTTGCACAAGTTAGTATTTCTTTCTGTATTGCTTGTGCTGACCTTTTGTAAAACAGTATGGCCATTATATGAATTGGAATGAAGGACAGGATATATTTAATTGCAAGAGACATCAACAAACAAGAGTTTCAGTTTCCCGAGAATGACAAATGGACATTGTGAATTGGGTAATATTGGATATGATTTAATTTTCGCTAAGTTTCCCTTTGCTCATTGAAATAATTCGCGAATATCAAATACGTCTGCCTGCTGTCAATTCTCGAAAAATTCCTAACGCCAAAATAACCGAATTTACAGTATTTGTAACTTTAAGGAAATATCTGTTATATTGTTTTCTTTTTATTGTTATATTTCTACATAATGAGTTGAACTGCAATTTTGCTTGAAGTCCCTGGAGCACAATTACAAGTTGCTATTATTTTACCATCAAAGATGTCTGACCGGCGGAAATGACCTTTACTTTTCGCAAAAAAATACCTAGCTTTGCTTTTAAAATCGACAAGTAAATGTAAGAAATATAGCGCAGTATTTTTTTCAGTAACATTGCAAAAAATAAGGAAAAAGCATTCTGGCAGCTGTTTTACCGTAGAGTCTAATACGAAATAAAATCAGATGTCAACATTGTTTTAGAGCAAATAGAACGTGGTTCTATTATTATCCTATCAATACATTTATGTTTCTATACCAGTTAATTCAAATTGATTCTGGGAATTTAATCGGTATTGTTGCATCATTGTTGGTCTTTTTCATGCACAGTTATCACATGCACCTCAAGTGACGCTTTGTATGCCACGAAATCGCCAACGTTGTCATCAGTTGATTACAGCACGTCAGTGTCGTACACATGCGATTTGGGTTACGAACTTGCCGGCGGCGATGCTGTAAGGACATGTCAAGCTAGCGGCGATCTTTCCGGGACGCTACCTGTCTGTTCTAGTAGGTTTAATAGGGCTTTTGAACACCTGCGTTCGTCTTTCTCTTTTTCATTGTAACTAACTCTAAGACTTGAGTAATTCCTCATTGCTTTTCTCTCTCTTTTGGGTTGATTCCATCTGGGATGACCTTCAACATCAATTAATTTAAGTTGCAAGATCATATTTTCTATCAACTAGATAAATTAGTATAGAATTCCAGCACAATCTTTACCATCAGCATTTTAAACAAATTAAAATAAAAAGTAGATTATCTACATTTGTGTTATGAATAATTTAAATAGATATTTTCTAAGATCTGTAGATCTAATTCAACTGATTTGTTGAAGCAATAAACAATTCATTTTTGGTAAATTATGTCAGTTACGAATAGGCCTACGACGAATACCTTGTATATCTTCCTTAATACTGCAGATTACTGCAGATATTAAATTTATAGACGTGCATTCTGATTTATTTCCCTAATTTTAGCCTGCATTAATGCTCTTTCCTGCAGTAGAATATGTAGATTTAACTTAGAAACTGCTGCGTCAGTGAATTTAGCGGGTATAAATTTCTATTACAATGTAGATCTAAATGCCAGCATTAATCTTTTTCTTTGTATTTAACTAATGAGTATAGATCTTCTTTTACACTGAAGCCCCTACAGAATACGATTCTCTCAAATATGTTGTGCACTAATTTATAGATCTAGATAAGCTTCCCTTATTCTTGCCACAGAACGAAAAGCATGTTTTCAAGACAAACAACATTACGTTATGAAGATCTATGAGCATTTGCAAAACAGACCACAATGTTCAAGGTTTACAGAATGATTTGGGTCTGCTTTTCTTTTATATTCAGTTATCACATGCTCTACAAGCAGCGTAAGCTTTGCTACAAAATCGCCAGCGTCTTCCGCCATTGAATTCAACACATCAGTGACGTATACATGTGACGTAGGCTATGACCTCATTAGCGGCTATGCTATAAGAACTTGTCAAGCTAGCGGGGAACTAGCCGGCACGCCTCCTGTTTGCACTAGTATGTTTGCAAGCTTGCGTCCATTATTTTATTATTAGTTAAGTTCCGACGTGTGTTGCTAGTTGTTTGTGGTAAGCAGGAAACACAGAAGCCTTCAAGGTCTATATTCCAAATACACAAATAAACAATTAACCATACAATAGGGCCTAGTCTACATGTAGATATAATTATCTAGATGTAGATCTACATCTATAGTTTTCAATCTTCTTAGTGACCTTTCAATTTGTATATTTTAAGTATTATATTTAAGCAATGTTTCAGTTGGTTACGCATTGTCATAAACTTACATGTAATATCGATTACCGAACTTAAGTTATATATCCAAATGATCATGTAGTGAGATCTAGATCAATTTGTATTTTACTTAGATCTACCTTGTTAATTTTATTTTTTTAAAATAGGCAGACATTGTATTTGACATTTTTTGTTGCCGTGTACTCATCTTCCTACTAGCATATATATATACACATTTTTGTATATAGAATCTATAAGCTATGCTACAAAGTTGCAAGCTTGTTTCACTATTGATATCGATACATCTATGACGTTAGCAATAATTTCATAACATTGATTCTAAAATGAAATAATCTTCTCTTTGTCAATTGCTATATCACCTTAATAACATATTGACAATCTCTTAAAGTTGTATGTTTTGCATTGGCATTGTTTCAACTTTAATATTCCATAACCGATAGTATCCGATATAAGTACATTGTAGATTCTCTACTTAATTTTGATACACTTAAATACAACAAAATGATACTATAGATCCTGTTTATGTTGCAATTTTTCTAGAAACTTGCAGTTTTATACTTTGTTTTTGTTCCCTTAAAGTTATTTCATCAGTCATTTTCATCTAAGGCCCCTTAATTGTTTTGAAGCTTTTGGTCGATACGGAAAAAACAATAATAAAAGGTTGAGTTTAATATGAAGCTTTTATTCTTACTTTCACTTTTAACCTAATACCACTGAAGTTCAGCATATTAACAATGTGTACCATCATGTTTGCATCAGGATTTTTCAGATATATGCTTCCAACGACACTTTATTCTGACGCACTTAAAAACATCATTTATCCTTTAGATCTTGATAATCTATGTTGCTTTTCTGAAAATAATTTGCATTTTCAAACTTGTTGTTTAATTCATTTAAGTTGTCACATGCGTATCTAGCGATGCAAGTTTTGCTTCAAAGTCGCCAGCGTATTCCGCCATTGACTTCAACACATCTGTGACGTATACATGTGACGTAGGCTATAACCTCACAAGCGGCGATACAGTAAGAACCTGCAAAGCAAGCGGCGAACTTTCCGGCACGCCTCCTATCTGCATTAGTATGTTTGCAAACTTGCGTCTATAATTTATAATAAGTCATTGTCACCTTACATTCCTTTTTTGTTCTAAGTTTTTCTCGATTGCAGAAAAAATGTTGGACATAATTTTCTAATTGTCGATTTGCTATCTAACCTTTATGCATGGGGAGCGTTACATGCTTTAAAATTTCTGATATATTGAATTAGGATTATTTCTAATCTACTTCGACGCTTACTAGTAATGCTAATACACTTAAAACAGCAAAATTTACCTTTAGATATAGATGTTTGATACTTTGTTAGGTTGCTACTAGAGTAGAAGTATAATCCAGAGACTTTGCATTCACATAATTTGTATTTGCTCATTTTAGTTGCTACTTGAGTAGAAGTAACCAGAGATTTCGCAATCACATAATTTGTATTTGCTCATTTTAAGTTGTCACATGCGTATCTAGCGATGCAAGTTTTGCTTCAAAGTCGCCAGTAAATTCTGCCATTGACTTCAACACATATGTGACGTATACATGTGACGTAGGCTATGACCTCACAAGCGGCGATGCAGTAAGAACCTGTCAATCCAGTGGCGAACTATCTGGAACACCTCCTGTCTGCATTAGTATGTTAGCTAGCTTACGTCTATAATTTATGATTAGTTATTTTTACCTAGAAGGTTCCATTTGTATTTTAGTTGATTTTGCTTGCACAACAAAATTAATATAGAACATAGTTCAACCTTATTGTGAACTTGTTATATTACCTTCGCGCATGGAAGTGTTACATATTTAAAATTTCTTATAGATCTAGTTTAATCTTCTCATTTATTTGAACAATGTGTAGATCAATTGCTTACATGTGCACCCACACATACCTGTAATTCTAAAAAACTTAAAACAGCAAACTATACCTTTATAATTAAGACCTACCTTTTTAAGATGCTATTTTCAGTAGATTTTACGTAATTTGTTTTTGCTCATTTTAAGTTGTTACATGCGTATCGAGCGATGCAAGTTTTGCTTCAAAGTTGCCAATGTCTTCTGCCATTGACTTCAACACATCTGTTACGTATACATGTGACGTAGGCTTTGACCTAGCAAGCGGTGATACAGCGAGAACCTGCCAAGCAAGCGGCGAACTTTCTGGAACACCTCCTAACTGCATTAGTATGTTGACTAGCTTGCGTCTATAATTTGTGATCAGTGATTTTCTCCTACATGGTTCCATTTGTATTTTAGTTGTTTTTGTTTTATTTGCAGAACAAAACTAATGTAGAACATAGTTCAACGTAATTGTGAACTTGCTATTTTACATTCGCGCATTTGAGCGTTACATATTTAAAATTTCTTATAGATCTAGTTTCATGTTCTGATTTATTTGAACTGTGTGTATAGCATACAGTCACACTTACAATGAATCAATTCTGAAAAACAGCGAAATATACCAGTATATACACCTTGAAAAAACTAAAGCACTCCCTGAAAGTTATATAGTGACTTTAAAAAAATTGTATCATGATATCACCTTCAAATAAACGATGGAAAACATGCTGTAAATCATAAGAGAATACTTAAATATGTTTTTGATTTCGGATAAAACGGCACCCGTTGGTTGTTCAACAATATGACCCGAAAATCCCAACTTAATATTACAGTTTTGCCGTTTTCTGTTTGCCAGAGGGTTGCTGTTATGGATTACATTCTTCTTCCCAAGCTCAATTTGACGGTGTTTTTATGATAAAGCTTCGTTAGATAAGTCAATCTAAACATTACGGAGATGCTTATAATAACTTTTTTCTTTGTGTTTGATGCATCTACCTTTTAAGTTGCTATTTAAGTAGAGACAATTTGTCTTTGCTCACTTTAAGTTGCCACATGCGTATCTAGCAATGCAAGCTTTGCTTCAAAGTTGCCAGTGTCTTCAGCCATTGACTTCAACACATATGTGACGTATACATGTGACGTAGGCTATGACCCCACAAGCGGTGATGCTGTAAGAACCTGCCAAGCTAGCGGCGAACTTTCTTGAACGCCTCCTGTCTGCATTAGTATGCGTCTGCTTGTATGCTAGCTTGCGTCTTTAATTTATGACAAGTTATTTTCACATAGAACGTTCCATATAAAGTTAAGTTGATTTTGTTTGCAGAAGAAAATTAATGTTACAATTTGTAGAACATAGTTTTCCCTTATTATCAACTTGCTACATGTAGACTCTATATCATATTCGCGCATGGTAGCGTTCCATAAATTTCTTATAGATCTAGTTTCATATTCTGATTTATTTGAATTGTGTATAGATCTATTGCCTACATGTCTACCCACGCATACCAGAAATTCTGAAAAATTTAAAACAGCGAACTATACCTTTATATCTAGATGTTTTATAGATATACCTTTTTAAGTTGCTATTTCAGTAGAGACTTTGCATTAAACGTAATTTGTTTTGCTCATTTTTAAGTTGCTACTTGAGTAGATTCCAGAGACTTTGCATTTACATAATTTTTATTAGCTCATTTTTAAGTTGCTACTTGAGTAGATTCAAGGGGCTTTTCATTTTAGAATCTACATAATTTGTTTTTGCTCATTTTAGTTGCTACTTGAGTAGAAGTAACCAGATATTTCGCATTTACATAATTTGTCTTTGTTCATTTTAAGTTGTCACATGCCTATCTAGCGATGCAAGCTTTGCTTCAAAGTCTCCAGCGTCTTCTGCCATTGACTTCAACACATCTGTGACATACACGTGTGACGTAGGCTATGACCTCACAAGCGGCGATGGTGTAAGAACCTGCCAAGCCAGCGGCGATCTATCTGGAGAGCCCCCTATCTGCTCTAGTAATTATTACAGAGCGTTCAGAATTATCCATAGCTAAAATTATCATATCGAGGGTTGAGCACGAAGCAGTTGTAACTCTTTATGATTATATGTAGTGTTACAACCCTTTCGCACTCAACTATCGATATGTTGCCTCGCTGCCACTAAATGACGTCACTAATTGCTGTCGTAAATCGACGTATAATAACGAACGTAAGAAAAGGGGCAAATTTCGATGAATTTCAACGAAATGTCATGCTAATTCTGTTATGTTTATCGTAGATGGGGTACTGAAAATTGATTTATTATTTTTTGGCGATTTGTAAATACATGTATATATAAGAGTTAGTACAATATAGAGCTAAATGTATCTATTTCTAAAAACTGACATGTTTTGCAAGTGCTCTTCTGAATGTTCAGACACAGTTTCAAAAACATTTCTATTAAAATATCAATAGTGGTTGAACAAGACATGCAATATCATGACATTGTACATATATAAGTTTGTTGCTTTAATTTTGCATAAAATGTTCATATTAATTCATGTTTTAATAGTTTACTTTTGTTCATTTCAAGTTGTTACATGCCCTTCTAACAACGTTAGCTTTGCATCAAAATCACCAGCGTCTTCAGCAATTGACTTCAACACATCTGTGACGTATTCATGTGACGAAGGTTATAACCTTTCGAGCGGCGACGCAGTAAGAACTTGTCAAGCAAGCGGCGATCTTTCGGGCACGCTCCCTTTTTGCTCTAGTATGTTAACATGCCAAGTCTGCGTTCATGAATACCATTATTTAGAGTAGGCCTAAATTTTGAAAAAGGAATATTTCTGTAAAGGCATGCTTTTAGTCATTAAGATGAAAGAAGCTTGTTTAACTTTTATTTCAGCTCTAATTTGGACGTTTTCTGAACTTCATCATTCGTTCTTTCTATTCTACAATGTTTTGTAAAAACGCATCAAACGACACTATTAAGTTATTCGACCAAAAATTAAGTAGATATAGATTCTAGATTTTGTCATGACTTTATTGAATTGTTTAACTCTTTGTTTATGTAGCCACAGTTTTACATTAAAGTTTATTGTTACACTTTGTTTTAAATTGTCGTATGCAAATATAGGAATGAAAACTTTGCCGTTGTCAGCGGTTGATACGTAACCATGTCTGTGACTTAGGCAGGGATGCAGAAAGAGCTTGTCAAGCAAGCGGTGCTCTTTCTGACACGCCTGTGTTGTCTTAGCAAGCCATCATTCATAATAATTAGTTATATTTTAAGCCAAGTCACTAATTTGAAATTAGATGACAGTCTTTTAACAACATATTTGAGGAACACACACCGGGCAAACTTTTATATTAGCCACGAACTTAACTTATCTTTCCATTAATTATATGCTGATTATCTGCATTGTTATCAATTATTTTGTTCCTTTTAAGTTGTCACATGTTCAGCTAGCAGCGTCAGCCTTGCCTCGAAATCGCCAGCGTCTTCAGCGATTGACTTCAACACATCTGTGACGTATACCTGCGACGTAGGCTATGACATCACAAGCGGCGATGCTGTAAGAAAATGCCAAGCCAGCGGCGACCTTAATGGCACGCTTCCTGTCTGCTCTAGTATGTTTAATATGGCGCCAATTTTAATCAGGCGTTTTTCTATATGGGTAGTTATATTAGTAACATTTTGGAGCTTTCCTTCATATTCATCCTGAACCAATGAAAATATCTCTAATGCTTGGAAAAAAACACCAAAACCTGTAAGCTTGATTTCTTAAAGAATGTAAACCTATACAGTTTTGGAAATGTTTTAAATCTCTAAACAGATAAAATACAAAAAATGCTTTTAGTGATTAGATATACGTCAAAAAGAAAAAAGACTATGTTAAATAGCATTTCTTACCTGTATTCAATTTTTGAACACGGCTGGGTAACCTTTATTGTAGTTTATACATTGGAACCGTGTCACAGACTTTCAAACATTTAAAAATTCTTCTTGTTTCAGTTTATTTACCATTTTTTATGGTCATAAGGGTATAACCTTGTACATATATCATATACAGTCAAATAAAATATTCAGTGTGCTGTCTGTAAGCCATGTTTAAAAATCAATGATATATAGGTACGATACGTTGTTACATTTTATTTTATTGTCCTGTTTCTTTTTGTATTTGGTAGATTCTATTGGTTTGTCTGTTTAGTTTTAGTAAATGTGATGGTTTACGTACTTCCTAATCCTGATAAACGGAGAAAACGTGTAAAGGTTTTGATGAATGAATTAAATTTCAGCTGAGCCCATTTACGAGCATTATTTTAAATGTTTTATGGCATTACGAGTTATAGGAAAAAATACCATAGAACGGCGGCTTAATTGTAGATTCTACTGCTTCTAAACCAGACTTGTTTTGCTGTAAAAAAAAAATTCGCCAATTTGGACTGTGTAAATTACCTTGTAGAAGTTGTGTACAAATAGATAATTTCTAATCAATCTACATCCTTTATATAGCATGACGAATTCTTACAGATAATATGTGGTTTATGTTGAATCAGTTACAGTAGTGAATTAATAGATTATAGAGCTCAAAAGACTTTTAAGTTTTTTCGGTGTTTGAATCTTTTTAGCTTGAATACAGACGAAACACTATCTAAACATGTCTCTCAAAATATTCAGACTAAGTGTAGAGGTAGGGTCTAAAACAGCGTAGAAATAGATCTAGACTTCAATATTTCATATGTATTTCTGTTTCTGAATATTTGTTGATTTAACGTGCATCGAAATGTTTTGCGGTTACTGTCATAGATCTATGTATTTTATTCAGATTTAGATATTAACCCTGTATTTCTTTGAAGTTGTCAACTGCCCATCTAGTGATATCAACTTCGGTGCCAAGTTGCCAACGTCTTCATCCATTGTCTTTAACACATCTGTGACGTATACATGTGACGTAGGCTATGAAGTCACGAGCGGCGATGCTGAAAGAACTTGCCAAGCTAGCGGTGATCTTTCCGGGACGCTTCCTGTTTGCAGTAGTATGTTTTTATGCACACCAATCATGCATGCGTTCTTATGCAAAATGGCAAGCTAATAAAGGGGTCTATAATGTTTTACTGTATGAACAATGCTCTTTCAATATGTTTGCCATGCATTGCCATGTTAAATGTTCTTTTTATAAGATCTACTTACCTTTCAAGGGGTCACAATGGAAATAAAGATTTTAACTCTTTTTTTTTCTGTAACCTCTGGTGATGGTGTGCATGCTATGGTTATTCTGCTCATGTTGCGATACTGTTTTATTGCACTACATGTTGTTTTAATCATGCATGTACTCAAAATAAATCTGAATCTTATCTACCCGTTTAAATC
>JAUMHA010233709.1:0-15563 GCA_032359765.1 Saxidomus gigantea | reverse complement strand
CGATTTTATCCTTCTTTGTTTAATGTGAAAAATGTACCGATACATCGATTATTGGAAAAATTGAAAGTTCCATATGTGTACCAATTTAAATCGAAATACAACAATACGATGGAGAGGTTAAAGAGCAACATTCTCGTCATGGTAACTTTTCTTCGTAACAAGTACCTAATGCCCTACAACACAAATGTGTTACCTTTAATATTTTTCGTAATGTAACAGTCAAAGTCACAGCTTTACTCTAGGTGGTTCTTGAACTTAGACAAACAATTTACAATCAAATTCTACAGACCTGATGATGTATCATTAAACACTGTTCTGTTGTCGATGACGCTGCTAGGACTTTGGTCGTCACCTGTAAGAAACAGACAAATAACCATCTCCTGGCATGACAGCTTCATAGTTTCGCATTATGTATTATTTCAAAGCATGTAGTTTCATTTGTCGTTCTATAAATAAATAAAGAGAGAAATACTATAATTTTCATATAATCAACGTCTTATATTAATATCTTATAATTTAAGTATTACACTGAATTCGAAAAAAACAACGTTTTTCTTGTACAACTTTCTCGTCACTCCTATATAATAATCTAATTAAAGCGTCATATTGAAGTTTGCAGTATTTTTGTAAATGATATGCAACTTAATCCTTCCACATTTAGCTATGTCCTTATTGCTATGTGGTTCCAAGAAACTAGTAGCCATCGGAACAAAACCTCTTGCTAGATTTTGGTAAAATTTTGGAGAAAGCATGTAAGTGTGAGGTTAATTGTACATATCATAATTTAGGGTCAGTGCATTAAAGGGCCCTGTTGACAGCAACTGTTTTGATCTTAATCTCTTTAACCATTAGCTTGCCTTTCATAACGCTGGTATGAAGTTTAGTTGTGCGTATCCTTGGCATGTTGCAGTCGGCTGATTTTCCATGATTGTTTAGTTATTGCACACAAGTACGGGACACATAATAATAAAAAATATATGTTCTTAACAAAAAAACAACATTCTGGTGGTTCATTATGAGGATCTAACATGGCCTTCTGTGGAGGACTAGGCTGTGCCGACTATAGGGAAAGCGGGGGAATAGGAAGAACCCGAGCGCTTTCCCCAGGGTCGGGACAACCCAGTCCTCCACAATAGACCATGCAAGATCCTTTTTCTTGCATACCTTATTTGATTTTATTGAAGTTTCTATACTATGTTAAGCGGTAAATCAAACTTCATGTTGATTAAATATAATTCCCTGCAAGGAACCCATTTGCGTAGGAAATAAATTTGGTAGGTTCACTCGTGAATTAACCACTGTTAAGATAGATACATAGTGCTTGATCGCATCCAAAACTGTACTTTATGTACGCGGTGAAACAAAACAATAATAATTAAATCCTAAACAGAAATTCTCCTCTACTTGATTAATGCGACTTTACCATCCACATTGACTTTATTTATTGTTTGTTTACACAGTGACGTCACTTATCAAGAGAAAATGTGCAGGTATGTTGTTTGAAATGTGAATAGATTATGTTGCTAAACATTCCTAAAATTTGAGGCTTTTTCATTTCTTTTCGCAATCAACTCTCGCTTAAAAACTACATGGATATTCGTTACCAACAATTTGAACCGTTATTGCGTCCCCTGAAAATTCGAACCATTTCTAAAAAAGAACTTCTTGTTACATAAACTTGAAAACAAATTCTCATGAGACCGTAGTTTACATTTATTAAAACTATGACTATATCTTTTACATATAAACCGCCGTGAAATGTATCTCGAAAATAAAGTGTTCCAGGTACGAGTTGAATACAATAGGGTTATTAGTATAGTAACGTGATCCAGCATGCCGGATTTGCCCGAGTCGTACGTCGGATCATACGAGTGCGTAGCACGAGTATGATCCGACCTCGACGAGAGCCAATCCGGTTTATGGATCACGTTACTATACTAATGACCCTTTTATTATATACATTTTGACACTTGTTTGCGCGAATAGACTAAATCAAAATGACATTTTAAGCTTAAAATTTAAGAAAAACTCTTTTTAGCGCGAAATAAACGTAGTCTGCGACGTTATTTTATTGACGTCAGCGTATAAACAAGTAGTAATACCTAGTCAAAAGCGACTTGAATGCACTCTTACTAATAATGCCGCACTGTCCGTATTGCACGTACATACCATACGATTTTTTTTGTCGGTTGAATAATGGCTGTATTTTTGACCGAATATTTATAGGTATATAATAAACGAAAATACTTCGGATGCTGTCAAGTAAGCCCGCGATGTTCTTTCCTTAGGGAAAGTATAGGCTGATCTCTTCCCTCAACGTGCTGGGATCTGCCAGTACTTTCCCCGAGGGCATGCAAGAATGATTTTTTATCTTCTTTCAAAAAGTCCACTTTACTCTTTGGAAAGTACTCACGTTCAAATATTAATTGCGACCTTGATCTTTGAGATTACGATATACTAAATTAGATTGTTATTGCACACAACACGTCGTTTACGTCAATGATGAAATAAACACAAGTAGAATACTGACAACAAACCCTTACTGCCATAATATCGACTTGGTAAGTATGACAAAAGGACATACGGACAGTTACCCTGGTAACTTTACGAAGCGGCAACTATAAAGCTGTAACATACGTAATACAAAAATAGATACTATTTTCACTATTTCATTAAGCAGTAAGATATGGCTGTCGAAATTCATGACTTGGCATTTAAATGCGGGTTACATTAAATATAGCAAAATGAAAAATAAGATTACAGTAGTCCGTCTACAATCGGTAAAATAGGATAGTATATGTAGCTGGGTTTCAAAACTACCTTTTTTGGAAAAGGTATTTGGTAACGAATGACAAAAAAAAGTTGGACAGAGACAACGATCATATCCACGAAGCACTTCAGCGATTTATAAAAGGTCCTAGCTAAGTGTTTTCATAATAAACTGAAACTGTTTCTTCATCTGTTTTATAAACAATTTGAGACTGAATTGATCAATGTTTGTTGTAATTTCGATTATGCAGTTTTACTATAAATACCGATGTTATCCTGCCTAAAGGTTATTTTAAGAAAAGGGTTGTCTTGAGAGCACAAGGGAAGATGCATGCAAACGCACAAACTCCTGAATAACTAAATGTAGTTTTTCATAAACTTTTAGTTTTTATAACATATCTTATTTCATTTTTATAATGTTTTTATCATTTAGGAAAGATTATTTTTATTGGCGAAATGCTTTCTCCTGTTAACGTTGAAGTGTATTTGTTATATTTTCATTAAAACTTTATATAGCTGGAAAAAAATTAATCGTATACTTACTTGTATTAGAAACACGAGATGTACATGTATATACATGTTTTACATCTTTTGCTATCATTACAAGAAAAAACCAAGAAACAAGTGTCAACGCTAAAGCTATAACGGCTATGCGATAAGTTTTGTTTAAATCGTCTTGCATCTTTTTCAACCTTTCTGTTACACATAATACGACTGAATCCGTTATAGCTTTCAGTGTTATACTTTCAATTTCAGTACCGTCTTGGAGGGACACTTTGATATCGGTAGGTGCTGAAATGCTAATAGTGAGATCATTAATTTCATCAAGCGATTCTAAACATTTTTCGACATAGCTTTTTTCCATCACTTTCCCCACGACTTTTAACAGATCTTGTAAAGTGTCAAATACGTCTGATTTTTGACGTTCAGTCAGTAGCATGGTTGAGTTGTGTGCAATGAATAAGTTTCTACATATTCCAACGCGTTCTAACAGTAGTTTCTTTGATCCTTCATTCTGAAAATATGATAAAACACATCTGTATTAAACTGCTTACGATACCAAAAATATTTTCTTTCAGGGAAATAATAAGCCTAGCATGTCATCAAATAAGAAATATTATATTACCGTGCTGTTCTGTTTACATGATCATCGGTAGTCATGTGATATTCCTTTATCATATACTTTTACTAGACAATAAGAAGGAAACGATTCCGGAAACAAAATAGACCATTTAACACAATTTAATTTAAGAAAGTCTTATTTTTATTTTCATTCTAAAGAATCAGGACCTTTCCTTTAGAGATATTGCAGATTCCCTAGTTCCTAATTTAGATCCTTTAATTGAGACTGTTTATTACCCAAAACATTCCTTTTACTGAGACTGTTTATTGCCTAAAACATGTGCTGTAATAGCATCACTTTCAAAGTCTGGGCTTCTTTAACTTCGGTATCTGACAAAAAATATGGACTTGAAAAAAAAAATAAAGAAAGAAAATATACTGGTCTTAGCAAGTTCCCACAGGGAGATATGCCAGTGTCGGTCGGGACTATAAACAATCAAAGGAAAAAAATACATTTCCTTAATCTCTTAAACAGATTTTCCTGAAGCATGTCTCGAATGCTATCATAATCGAGGATTATATTTAAGACATAAGGCTAGATATCCGTTACACCTTGAATAAGTTTCATGAAAATTTCGTAAATGTTCGTCCAGACTATAAAGTTACCATTAAAGTGATATTACCTTTCAAAGAGACCATCAAAATTCAAGAAATATTAGCACAATTAAATTAGCTGATATTAGTAATGATGAATAATACCAACATTTTAATTTAAATGTATGATTCTGTATAAAAGTTTTTTTTCATTTCTGAAAACAAGTTTGATTTTCCTAGTCAAAGTTTGATTATGTTTTAAGTTTATTTACAGTTACATTTTGTATATCTGCCTTTTAGAGAAATCATTCTGTAAAACAATACTTACAATGCGTCTTTCTTAACCATGTACGGTAATGTTTTTGAAAGTCAATATAGCTTTAAGCTGTTATTACGAATTGTATAAAAATGGATACATTTTCATATTTTTTATTTCATTTATGTAGATATGTATACCTCCGTCTTAAAACATTCTTTGCATGACGACCATATCTGGCGAGAGCATGAGATATCTTCAAAGTTTACTTGTCCCTTCATCTGCATAAAGATTCCAGCAATGGCTTCGTAAGATTTCGGCCACTCTCTTGAATTCTGTTTTTCCCATTGTATTAAAGCTGGGGTATGGTGGTACGTCGTTAGCTGTTTCCCCCATGCTTCACAAGGTGAACACCAATTAGGCATACTTACACCATACCTTGAAGTTTGAAAAAAAAAATTATTAAAAAAGTATTCAAATATCATTAAAAATATTTAAACTTCCTATGGTAGTGTGTAACCTTACCATAATTTGATGAATTATTCTGGCTTTATAGGAAGGCATTTATTACATATAAATAGTGAAAAAATAAGAACTAGTATCAGAACATTTGTTTATATTTTTAACACATTCTTTGCTCGACTTTTCGAAGAAAAGGGGAGCTATCCTACTCGTCCCGGCGTCGGCGTCGGCGTCGGCATTGGTGTCACACCTTGGTTAAGTTTTTCGTACCACCTCACTTTTTAAAAAAAATATTAGAGATGTGGCTTTGAAACTTACCATACTTGTTTACCATCATAACCTCCATGTACAGACAAGAGTACATAACTCTGTCAAGGTTTTTGACAGAATATTATGGCCCTTTTGTATTTAGAAAGTGTATTAAGCTTGGTTAAGTTTTTCGTACCACCTCTCTCTGTTTCTGTTTGAAACTAACCATACTTGTTAATCATCCTGTCCTACATCAACAGACAAGAGTTCATAACTCTGTCAAGGTTTTTGACAGAGTTATGCTCCTTTTGACTAAGAAAATACATCGAATATGGGTAAAATCCACTTACTGCCTTAACCCTTTGAGATATTGCTTTGAAACTTTGAATGCTTGTTGACATCATTACCTCCATCTGTAGGCAAGAGAAGGTTACTCTGCCAGATATTTGTTTTAAAAATTAATACCCTTATCGACTTGAAATCTTGGTTAAGATTTTAGTACCAGTCTATTTTTTTACTAAATTGTTTGAGATATACATTTGAAAGTTGGAATGCTTTGACACCATCATGATCCCCAAACATGGGCAGGAGAAGGTAATTCTGTCCAAGATTTTATTTGAATTATGGCCCTTTTTGACTTAGAAACTCAGTTTAAATTTTCATTTTTGTACACTTGTTGACTTAACCATTTGAGATATTACTTTGAAAGTTGAGTACTTATGTACCATCATGAGACCTATCTGTAAGCAAGAGAAGATAACTCTGTGAAAATAATTCTTGATTTGTACTTAGAAATTCCTAGTTAAAGTCTTGTGTGTCCTTAACTGTCAAAGTTTTGTTTTATTGGCAAGCACTAAAAACGTCGAGCGCGCAGTCCTACTGACAGCTCTTGTTCTTAATGTAGTAGTTTACTATCAAATGAGGAATCACTATCTGTCATTTTTTCTATTGTATGTGTGTCTAATGCTCCGTGAAAATTATTATGTAGTCGTAAATTGGAATGATGTATTTGCAAATTAATAGGATGTAGTTGTAAATTAGAAGGAGGTTATTAATATAAAATAATTTTGAAGCCTTCAATACAATAACGGTTAAAAACTGCTTAGTATACGACATTTCGTTTTATAGAAATTTCATTTTCAAATTGATGGTTTATTTTAAGTTTGTGCACACATGATCACAAGAGACATATGGGGTTTTTACTGTGATTATGCACTTAGGAAGCGACGGAAAAGCTACACTAAAGATCAAATGGTTGTTATTGTATCCTATTCATTTCATACCGTTATGGTATGCCATGCAAAAAATAAGATCATAAAAAAGTCAAAACAAAATGTTAAGTAACTCTCTAATTTACTTGCTGTATACCATGTTGTTTACAGCACTATTACTGAAGACAATTCAGATAACCACTTATTTGTATAAAGTAAAATGTTTTCTCAATGGACAGTAATTTTGCACATCCTAATACAATCTGTTTCTCTTCAATATATGGTAAGTTCAACTATCTGTGTACTTATAGCTTTGTCTATTATCTTTGTATTATGATAGTCGTTTTTAGATTTCATGTATGTTAAATTATGGGAAGCAAAAATATATTTTGACCTCTCCATTGCTACAACAACTAATATGCGCCTTTGTGTGACCAATCAACTATAATGAAAATGGTGTGTGCATTCTTACGCCATTGTTTTGAGTGTTGTATGAAACCTAGCTCCTAATAAAACAACGGCCACAAATAAGAGTCTCATTTTTCGAAACCTTAAGACCATCTTAAGAGAAACACCAAATGACCTGATTTTTTAAAAATATGATTGAGCACAATTTGCATTTATAAAGATAGCTGTTGCTGGGAACTAATTTCATTAAATATTTGTATTGATATTCTCCGAGTTTTGTATCAGTTGTATATTTCAATGGCGTCGTGTACACAGTTTTTCATTTTATATTTTCTTCATTACTTACAAGCAGTTCTGATTCCCATTTCTCTAAATTTTGCTAATGTTATTGTTCATTGCTATTATCTGATTTTCATACAATAGTTTTGTGGTGCTTATAGTCTTTCTCACTTTGTATATCAAGTAATCTGTCGTTATTGAAGAATTTATTTTTTCTGTTTTTAGGTTGTTTTTTTTTCATTTAATACTTGTTGCTTTTGTCAAAGAAATATATTTTAAGAAACCCCAACTTGAAACAAAATATATATTTTGCAATTGAGTAAAGGTTAAAAAATCCTTGGTCCTAACATCAAAAATGTGTTCTATGTATAAAACACGATTTGCAAAACAACATATTTTCATTTATACTTTAGTTGTTTCATAGTACTTCTTTTGAGATATTTTCTATTTTGTGTTTGTAATTGATCGTGGACTAACACGCAACTATATCCTGGAGAAAAGAAAACCTAAAACTGAGGTTATTCGCATCTGTTGTATTTATAATAAATATTACATTTAAATAAATCGGTACCTCCATACTTTTTCAATTCCTCATGGTGTACTATATTCCACTTGGCTATACAAGTATATTCATTTATGATTCATTTGACCCAATTAGCTTTTATTGCATCAATCATTTTTAAACCACCTTGATCATATGACTGAGTAATTGTATTTCTCGATATTTTGTCAGGCTTATAGTCCCCCAAAAATCGAACATGATACTTTTAATACTTTTAATTCTTTTAATTCTATCTGCTGTAGGAGTATTAATTACTGTAAGTGGGTGAACCAGTTTTGGAAATGCAAAATATTTTAAAACAGTAATTTTCCCGATTTAAGACAGTTTCCATCGTCTCTATTTATATAAATTATGTTGAAATGCATCTATTTTAGGGTCTAGATTAAGGTCAAGTACGTTCGACATATCGTTTGTAAAATGTATTCCTAGTGTTGTAGCTTTGTTTGATGTCCAATTAAAGTGTTTCCTTTTTGCAGTATGTTATGTTTGTATAGCATAAAGATTCTATTCTCAGAGCCATACATTTTGAATAATTTAATTTTAGACCAGAAGTTTCACTAAATTTTTCAAGTGTTGAAATTATATTTTGAAACAAACTTTCTGTGCCACTTAGGAAAAAAATGCATCATCGACAAAAAGTTTTTGCTTTATTTCATGGTCTAAAAGCTTCAGACCGATTATGTTTTTTTACTATTAGTAATGTATTGAGATAGTATTTTGATTCCTATGATACAAATGTAAGGCGAAAGTGAACAGCCTTATCTCACATCCTTTTCTATTTTAAAGAAGTCTGAAAATGTCCGTTGTTTGTTATGCAACTTTTTGCGTCACTCTAGAAAAGTTTTATCCAGTTTATTAATGAATCTCCAAAATTGAAATATTCTAAACAGTTAAAGACAAAATTGTGTCGAACGCTTTTTTGAAATCGGAGAAAAATATAAAGCCGTCTTCATCGTCTCGTTCAATTGTCTTGAAGACCATCGTAAAAGGGACACCAAATGACCTGATTATTTTACAATTGTATAAAACATACCAGAAATTTTGTTACTGGTAGATGACATAATGATTCCGGTTTTGAACTTGACCTATTTGTAATCAAGAAAACCTTTTTTTTCAAAGTTTTATCATGATTTTGGAAAAAAACATGTTCTCATGATACTCTCAGTGCTTTCCTTTGACCAGTTGACCTAGTTTTCGACTGTTTGTGATCCCGTTTCTGGTTTGATGGAATTCTTGTTTATTTCCATCGTGCTTAGGCACATAGTTCGACCTGAGGAATGTTCTCAAGACTTTTCTTCGATATGATAGATTTAATCCCAAACGATACATACTTTTAATCTTCACATAGCAATTATCAAGAGGAACATTTTAACACAGGAATATGTACTTATTTCAAGGTTAGAAAATTTGAACTCAGAAGTGCCCACATGATTTGCTGACATTGTTTTAGATCCAACATGACCCACAGAAATTATGGAATTTAAGTTTGAGATCATAAAGACAAATTCTTAATGGAGACATATTGTCAAGTGCTCAGAAGGTAAATGTGGACAGACAACAGATAAACAACGCATATGGAGAAATCATGATAGCACAAATTAAGCAAAAAATATGCTCATGCGAGCTATCAAAAAACCATTTTCGTCGATGTGGCGACAAAAAGTCAGAAACTCCGAGTATATAAATCGCGGGCCTTTGTTAGCAAGGATTGCCTCTAAGAGTGTTGAAAAGGATTTGCTACTCATCTAGCGGCCTAGATGCAATCAGAAACAAGAATTCACGAAGACCAACACTATAAAAAGAAATCTTTTGAATGATCATATCGCTTAGTTTCCATTTTCACGTCTGATTTGTACAACTTCTCTTACAGACAAATTGTACCAGTTAATCGAAACCAATAGAGATGGAGTGACTTGATGGAGCGGGAGCGGGGGCTCTTTGCTGTAAATTTTAAGTTTTTTTTTATAAGTCTTTAGGTTTTCTCCCAGATCTTTTTGGTACATTGTATACTGAAGTATATAAATAAAATACTTACTAACTGTATTAAACTGTGTTTTTGTAGATTTTTATTTTTTCGAATAAATTATTAAATTATAAATTATTTTAATTTTAAACTTGTCGTCAGATTTTATTTCATTTCAAACAGATATTCAACTTATATAAGTATATACTAAACTGTTTCAAAATTTAACAAGGCAGTCTAAAGAGAGCTATATTCCCCGCCGCCGCATATAGGAATATTGAAGGAATTAATGTTACCGAATGTTGTTTTCTCTCAACGGTGCACAGAGTCGTCTAAAAGGCAAAGCAAATGAAGACTTTCATATGCAGTTTAAAAGTGTGTTCTACCTATCAGTTTAACCTTCATTTGTGACCTTAACCTTGAGCGAGTGCGACCGGCACATGAGTTCTGCATATCATCTTGGGGAGTAAACATACTTGAAGGAAATTCCTTTTAAAGCAGGTAATGTTTACCCAGTAAAATAAGGCCCAGCAGGTGGTTGAGCTATTTTACTTATACATATTGTTTTCCTTATATGATATACAAATGAACAAAGAAACTTCAAGTCTTTTCTTTCAACGTCGTCACTACTACAACTTCATTTAATTTTACACATACTACCTAATAACCCAAAGCGTGTGTTACATTAACAGTGTGTTACATTAACAGTGTGTTACATTAATTGTGTTACATTAACAGATGACTATTGATATGGCAACTATAATGTAAAATGTTAATTGACTGTATTGTCAGATATAAAGTTCATATTTCTTGTTTAAGTAGTTTCAATGGCAGACCGATCTATTTGACTTATATTATATGAGCATGACAGCCACTAAATATCATTTTATAAATTGTATTTTACAAGAGATATGAAGCACTAGCTACGCACTAGTAAACATTATCCTTGTACAATAAGAACAATAAATAGTGTTACCAATGTCGCTTTTCAGTTTGTATGATAAATTCTCGCAGTAATTTACATTTATAAAATGAGATAAATCAGATCATAACCCTTTTTATTCAACCAAGGATGTATTATCTTTGCATGCATATATCTTTTTAAGCACTAAATCTTGCCAACAATAATGATACATTTTGAAATTGAATATGCTGCGTAGATTGTCGATTATGACTATGAATAATTAGGATTAAAATAATACAAAAGCTTGAAAAATGTACTCGCCTGTTAACAGTGACAGGCTTCCTCTTGCTACACGGGTCCCTTTCAGTACAAGTCGGTACTAGTCCGGTACTAGACGACGCTATAACATGGTGAATTTGTTGTAGAATGTCAACCGTATACTGTTTCAGCTTTTGTCCGACAAATGGTAAAGCAATAGAACCAATTATATAGTTCTTAAATTCCGGCTTCTCAAATAAATCTTCTAGTTTCATAATGGTCATTCCACTACTGATAGAATAGAAATAACTTTAAAACATAGAAACTGTTCAGTTTTAAATTGAATACATAACTTATCGATCGATTTAAAAAGAATCGTTCACCAATAAATTCAATAGAGCGTTTAATAGCCCAATCACGCTATGAGGGATAATACAAAATGTGTGAACTTTTCGATACGTAAGTGTAGAATGGAAAGTTATCAAAGAAATAAATAGATAGAGTTATTACTTTTCAATGTGACCATTTGAAGAAATATTGTAAGCTTAGGAATGCATATAAATGAAGTTACAATAAATCCAACAGTTTTGTTTCTGTTAAAGCTGCTCGCTCTCTGATTTTGCGAAAAAAACTGAACTGTCTGAAATTAACATGTTTTCGAACGAATCATTTAACACAATTGTTCAAGTATAAATTCATGTAAAGTTTTTCTGTATTTTTGTTACAAACGCTTTTGGTTTTGTCACCAGAACCTGTGAAACGAGCTTTAATATATCAAAAACATCAAAATTAGATATTGATAAAATTAAAATTTGATACTTTGTAAGTTATTTTTTTTATTTCTATGTGCTAATCAAATGAGAGATCTTTCAGTATAACTTATTACTGACAAGTTTCTAAAGCATTCTTATGTACTAAACCATAATATGAAAGGTTATTATAACTTTAAATACTTAATAACAGTTAACTGTTGATAAAAGATGTTTTACGTAAACATCATTTTACGATTTAGCAACCCCTATCTATGATCATGGCAAATTAATAGTTTATTAATATACTATATATTTCCCTTGCAAACACCAAACACGAGGAAAACGGCTTTGCTTCCGTAATTCAATGACTATTGTAACAAATACACATCCATGTAGGAGGGTTTTAATTTGATTACTATCTGCTTAATTTGTGATGTTTGATTCAGTAAGATTCTAAACACTTTCTGCTGTGAAGTAAAACATATTACGGAATGCAGGTCATCAAAATACAGTCAGTCCGGTCTGGTTAACATAAAATATAATTTTGTAGAATATGTAACACAAATATGAATTAAGTGGCACAGTGTTTTAGTAACTGAATGTTAACGGAATTATTATTCATCTTTCATATCGTTTCGATAAACTTAAGTTCGCCAGAATTTGAACGACCCTTCAGATCAGTAAATAAAAATACGAAGTATCAGGTTTCAAAACCATTCATTCTGTTGAAATAAACTATTTATCAGATCAAAAATACAAATGTCTATTGACATGCTTGAAATATGTATTTAAAGTATTGTCCTGCTTTGATTTCGCTTAAGATAACTTGTATTATAAGTTTAGCTTTAAAAAAAGCCAGAAAACGACTCGCTTGGTTTATGTGAATGAAAGGACTCGAGTAAGGAGCTGATTATATCTGAAGTAATTATATTAAATATAAGTCACAATACAGAAGTGTACGTGTGCGGCAGTAATTATGTTTTGCAGAATTGCAAAATAACTCTAACTTTTTTTTCTCAATGTGCTCAATATTTGCATTTTGAAAAAAAAAAATTCAAGTCTACAAAATTTACAGACATTCAGGGCAAGAAAATATAACCATGTGTAGATGAAGCAAGGCCGTGTTTGGTGTTATATCAATGCCCCAAATTATTTGCAGTTTCAAAGAAATCCTGTTCAAACATGATAACATTATATGTTTATAATGGGAGAGTCTCAAAATGCTGGAGGTGGAATTAAATCAATGCAAGAATGTTAAACTTTATCAGTTGGCGAGTAAGTTAATTAAAAATACTTTTAAAAATAATCACAGGATATTTCAAAACAACAAGTCTTATCTTATTAAAGTATAGTGGCTTTAAATTGCTTGCGAAGCAGTGTTTGACTCCTGAGTCGCTGGACTCGCCACTCATTGGATATATTTGCGATTTTGTTGATCAGATTCAAAAAATTTAAATGTTTTACAACTATTTAAGAGGCTTTGTGCCGTGCAATTCAGTATTCATGAATTATAAAACGAACATAAAAATAGAACAAATTAGTAAAGTTTCATACATAGACACTCTGTGGTATGCACAACTATTCACCGTAACCTGCCCATTTGTTTCACTCCGGCGATTTGTTATAAACTACAAGGTTTTCCTTTCTCCGGAGAGTTTCTGTTTCCTTCTCTATCTTTTTTATCCTATCAAATTTATACAAACTTGGAAAGTACTTAATGTTTATGCAAACGTTTAAAACTGTGTTACGTAGAATTGGTGCCGAATAAGGAATTAAAGCACAACAAAACATATCATTTAGATATGATAAATGGGATTTCTTGTTTTCTTGTTTTACTACTTTTTTATTGTATTCAACAATTTCTTTTTAACCGCAAAAAGTTGTGACGTGTTCCATGTCCGTTAGTTCATTTGTTCATCAGGTGATTTTGTTAAATTTTGTTTCAATTCTTCCAGGTTCATTTCATCTGTTACATCTTATGTTTGATGAATATGTACTGTATATGGTGGAAAATATCCACAACCAAGACAAAGCTAACGACTTGTTACGTGCAGTCAAAGGAGAAATTTCATCAGGTATACAGTAATTGTTAAGATTTATGAATGAATATTTGAATTATTCATATGTTAAGAACACAAACTTGTATCTTTTTTTCAAACAACATTTGAACCAGTCGATGAATGGGTACAACTTTTAGTACATGTCTTTTGCAACGTTTTTTCTAGAAAAGCAAATGCATATTCTTCAATTACTTCATAATTCATAGTATAAATATACTTCAGAATTTTTAGATGATCTTACTCTATCACCTCCACATCCTTGCAAAAGTAGCATGTTGACTGGTACCGAAAATGACTTCACAGATACACAGAGAACATCTGTTATACGAGGACCTGAAACACCGTATACTATTGGCGGTAAGAAGACTATAAGTCGCTTTCTGGTGCATGTTTTCATTGTTTGTTCTGAGTTTTAAATATTGCCAATACAATCAATTACTGACCAATGTATTAAGAATGAGCAGTACGAGCCTTTTAAAAGATGCATGTAGATTTCATAAATATCCTTAACACACTAAGGTAAAGGCTCGGCAAAGACTAATCGCATATCTGTGAAGAAATAACATACGTAATTTCTTTTAGCGGCCGGAATTCTTGGTATTAGCGTGCATGAACTTATAACAATAGCTAGAAAGATATCCTAGATAAGTATTTCTGAGTCGTACTAATTTGTTTTACCTTTCTTTTAATTCTACTTTGAAGTATTAAGTTTTTGCTTGCAGACTTCGATGAGAGTACGGTTTATTATTCACAAAACGACCCGTTGTGCTTTCAACAGCCGATCATGTGTACCAGTCAGAGAATGCTATGGTAGGTAATCATGTGTACCAGTCAAATAATGTTACAAAAGGTAATCATGTGATCCAGTCAGAATATATAATGGTAGGTAATCATGTGATCCAGTCAGATAATACTATGGTAGATTATCATGTGATCCAGTCGAGAATAATATGGAAGGTAATACTATGTTCTAGTCAGTCAGAGAATGTTATGGCAGAAAATCGTGTCCGACAATGTTATTGTAGGTAATCATGTGATCCAGTCAGAAAATGTTATGGTAGCTTATCATGTGATCCAGTCAGATAAAGCTATTAGGTAATCATGTGATCCAGTCAGAGAATAATATGGTAGGTAATCATGTGATCCAGTCAGAAAATGTTATGGTAGCTTATCATGTGATCCAGTCAGATAATGCTATTAGGTAATCATGTGATCCAGTCAGAGAATAATATGGTAGGTAATCATGTGATCCAGTCAGACAATGCTATCGTAGGTAATCATGTGATCCAGTCAGAATATGTAATGGTAGGTAGTCATGTGATCAGTTCAGAGAATGCTATGGAAGGTAATCATGTTCTCCGATCAGACGATGTTATGGTAGGTAATCATGTGTACCAGTCAGATATTGGTATGGTACATAATCATGTGTACCAGTCAGATAATGGTATGGTAGGTAATCAAGTCAGAAAATTTAATGAATAATTATCAATATCCAAACAATGATGGGTTATTACATTTTGTCAAATCATTTTATCATTTTTCTGACTATGTTCAAATTATAAAAACTAATATAATTCACTCAAGTATGGTGTTGTGTAAAGAAATCTTGTTCATTCAGGAAACAAACTGGATAAGATAAATCCTAAACGTCTTGATAGTATCGATATAGCAGCATATGTATTGTTTATTTTGATTTAAGTACCTCTGGTCAGACATTGAATCAGACACAAGCTGTTGGACCCCCATATTCAGCAGCGTGCAGACACAGAACCAA
>JAUMHA010233598.1:0-15563 GCA_032359765.1 Saxidomus gigantea | reverse complement strand
TCTACCTTTATTTTTAGCTCTTACACAAAGAAAATAATCTTGATGCTGACAAATTGAATATATATTGATTTACCAAAAAATTTAAATTTACTAAGAATTTGGAGTGCAGTCGCTTTAAGAGAATTGTGTGACAGTTGAGGATGGTTGTTGGGAATTCTAATTTTGTTTACATTGTTTTAGAACACAAAATGCAGATTTTATCCTTACCAATCAGTTGAGCTCTTAAAAAGATTTAAGTTCTTTGAAAATTACTTTCTATATAACATAACTGTTACGGTACTTGGTTAATGATTAGTTAAGAGTATGTATCACTACAAAAGTTTAAAATGAAAAAAAATGTTAATAGCAGAGAAGTGCACAGGTATACTTTTTTATCAGGCTGTAGCAAATTTGTTAGTTTACATCACTCAAAACTATAGGTAAATGATCATTTTAATGCATTTACTGCAATAAATGAATACCATTAAGTTATTATCTATCAACTACTAGTATTTACCGACCTGAGCTTTAAAAATTTCAGTTTTAAAAACATAGATCTATTTGGCAATGTTAAAATTTAAAAAGTATTAGTTTAATACTTATCTTCATTTTTTGGCAAATTTATTTGAAGTTCAGTTACCAACTTTTATAAATTTATTATTAATGTTGTAACAGTAGCTGAGACAAAAGCTAGTCCATCACTGATGTTTTAGGACCCATGTGGTCACATTACATAATATTATGCAATATCATGCAATGTTTGATAGGCTACATTTTTCAACAGGACAGTATTGCCCCTGGCAATTATTAGGGTCATAAAACACTACACTGATTGGCTTGGGTCACTAAGTTTGTATATGTGCACATAATGATTATAAGATATTGTTATTGAATGTTTGATAGAATGGATTTCTGATATACTGATATTTTTTATATTCAACATTTTATTACTGTCGTCAAAAGTTATATGTATGACTTAGAATACTGACACATACAAAATCATTAAATGTTATGATGTTCAATTTTTGCAGTTCACGGCAAGCCATTTCCAAAATGTGGTCGGTACGGTGCGGCACAGTATTTACTGTTGGTATTCAGTGTAAAAGGAAGTAAACCCTCTAAAGAGCTCAAATAAACTTTTTCTATGATCAGTCAGAGGTGTAAGTTGTAACTTGTTTAAGTTATTTTGAAAAACAACTACAGTAAGTGATCAGGGGTGTAAGTTATAACTTGTTTAAGTTATTTTGAAAAACAACTACAGTAAGTGATCAGGGGTGTAAGTTGTAACTTGTTTAAGTTATTTTGAAAAACAACTACAGTAAGTGATATTTGAAACATTTTGTTAATAAAATTGCTTCCCTCTGCTGAAAAAAATAACTCCCTTGAAAGTTGAGGTGACCAAAATAATGGGAACTTCTGAAAATGACTTGTACAGGTTACAATTCAACATTTCAGTTTTTCCTGAATTTCTTCAGTACTAGCAGATTACCTCTTCAAATACCTTTAGATAAGAGAGAGAAATGCAGGTTCTTTCTTTATAGCTGACAGTAATTTTCAGTTAGACATAATGAATTTATTGCCAAAATTGTTTTAGAGATGACCTGAAAAATGTCCTACTTCAGAAGGTTTTGTCGTGGCAGAAGTTATTTTAGTGAGTGAAGAGTAAAAGATAAATATGACTTATTTTCAAAATAACTTAAACAAGTTACACCCCTGACTGGTTTTAGTGATTTTCAGACAGGTGCTTCGCAACCTATATAAAAGGAAATTTACATTTCACTTTTTAGCTCGCCTGAGCACGAAGTCTGTTTGTCTGTCTGTCCACACTTAATCGTGTGTTTGCAATAGGGGCTGCATTTTTCACTAGATCTTCATGAAACTTGGTCAGTATGACTGCTTGGTCGAGTTTGTATATGGGTCATCAGGGGTCAAAAACTAAAGGGAGCGGTGGTGTAGAGGTTAATGTGTCGGCCGCTCATCCCGGAGGTTGCAGGTTCGAGCCCCATTGGGTTCACGACCGTACCTCCTAATATGACACCAGTACTGGTTTTTCCATTGTGTATGCAATAGAGGTTGCAATTTTCAGTGGATTTTCATGAAACTCAGTCAGTATGATTGTCTTGATAGAATCTAGGTCAAGGAGTTCAAACATGGGTCATCTAGGGTCAAAATCTAGGTCACGGGTTCAAATTATAGAAATGCTTGTGTATGCTATACAGGTTGCATTTTTCATTGGACCTTCATTGGTCAGTATGATTGCCTTGATGTCTGGCCACGGACACACAGATGCACGAACACATGTCAAATATTATTTATTACTTAGAATATATTTTATAGAACAGTAAAATGTCAATTTAAAGCCGTCCTACATACGAAACATTTCCAAATGATTTTTTTATGAGAGAACGCTACTGGCTACGATATCTGGTTAGAAGGCATACTTTCTGTAAAAATTGAAAACATTGCCCTTATCTAGATTTCCCGACCCTGGCAACATACATATATTATGTTCAAGCGACGATAGGACAATGACACGATGCGAAGGGACGTAAGCACGATGCGCAAGACCTACTACATTTTTTGTTTGTTTGTAATTGTGCTTATTAAGTCCACCATCCTCTAAAGAGGCTATACTCGGTACGACTCGAAGGCCTACTACATGATGCGAAGACGATATTTATACTGTATCGCATTTTCGCATTGTCCAATCGCGTATTCGCATCGTCCCATCGTGTCTTAGCAGCGTATTATCGCCCCTTTGCATCGTGACCCTTACGGAACACGTAAGCTCTACATGTATATGGACGCAGATTTTGTCCAAACAGCAGTAAAAAGGGGAACAGTATGCCTACAAATGAGGAAGGCACATGCATATCGAACAGGTGATCTCTTAAAAGCGTATAAATTCTACGCGCTTCGAAAACGATGTGTGTTCCTTACTTGTTTTGACCTTTAAAAATACGGTACTAAATAATTATGATTAAATTGAACATTTATTAGATTCTTTTGTGGTATTTATTTTAATTTTATTTTGCTATGCATAAGGGGATGTGCGCAAAGTCCACGCTCCCACGTCGGATCCACTCGTGCCACCTTTAGATTTGTCATTCGCTGTGACTCATTTTATATACGTCATTTAATGAATACGTCACGAGCAAGTTTCGTAGAATTGAAATGTAGGTTGTCGTTTTAAGATCAATAGATCTAGGTCATCACTGTCTGAAGGAAAATAAATGGATTTGAAATGAATTATAGATTGTTCAGGGTTATACTGTGACATGCATGTTGGGCCACTGTTTAAATGGATGCGTGTTTCACATGCATGTTGTGCTACTTCACCTGAAATTCAACAACTGCTTAAGATTTTTTCCAAAATGTTTAGTGCTGTCGTGGACTGGAGTAAATTTATCTCAAATGTGTGACGGATTTAAGAAAATTAAGTGGCTAGATCTACGAAACGCTCTGGACAACGGAATCATTTGAAAGCAGTAATTGTTAGGTAAATCCTTTTTATGCTATATCTAGATTATCATTAGATTTTCAACATTTGTTTTGTACATTTAGAGTTAGATTTTGTTATTATACGTCATCATTAATATTAATACCTCTGATTATAATATTGAAATGCCCCCCAAACATTTTATGGAAAAACACGTGAACTTTGGCGTAACGTCTATCTAACGGAAGAGTAAACGTCAATGGCGTTCAATGTAAACAATGGCGAGTCTCCATAGAAAAATTAAAATCAGGATCATCTTAACAAAACGACGTGATTGTTTCAAAAACGCTTAAAATTCCTGAGGGTGACTTTTTTGTAGATCACAAAACAGGTAAAGTCTATACAAAAACCGTTCAAGTTTTTACAGTTCAGGTCAAAGTTGGGGATCCAAAGTGGAATGGAACAAACTTTAATTACATACATACATACTGAAAGATACAACGGTTCGGATCGTTACAGTTTGTTACTGTGAAGTGTCCGGGGTTTATCATAAGAATATAAACTATAAGTTTGCCAGTACTGAAATCCTATTAAAGTATTGTGCGAAAGAATAAAACATATTAACAATTAATGTCATTAAAAAATGAAAATGTGGTCACCTTGACTGCCCCCCCCCCCCTTCCCCCCCTGCAAAGAATTTATTTTTTGCTTAAACAATTTAAAAAATTGAAGAAATTATTTTTTCTTAAATTTATTTTAGTAACAGTGACCGTGAACTTGACTCCAGTGACCTTGACCCCAATTTGTTTTTTTGCTTAAAACAATTTAAAAGCTAACAAAATCTATTTTTAGTAACAGTGACCTTGACCCCCCCCCCCCAAAAAAAAAAATGTTTGTTTGCTTCAAACAATATAAAAACTAAAACAAATCTAAAAATTTATTTTAAGTAACAGTGACCTTGACCCTTGTGACCTTGACCCCACATTTTTGTTTTGCTTAAAACACTTTAAAACTTTTTAAAAATCTATTTTTAGTAACAGTGACCTGACCTAGTGATCTTCACCCTTGTGACCCCAAGCTTGCTCTCCCCACAAGCTACCTTTACACCAAGTTTCATTACCATTGGTCGCTCCTAACCCGAGTCATTAAGCGGAAACCATTTTTCTATTTTAGTAACAGTGCCCTTAACCTTGACCCTATTGACCCCAAATGCAATTACAAGCTTTCTCTCTACGCAAGCTACCTACACACCGAGTGTCATTGCAATAAGTCACTCCTAACTTGAGTTATTGAGCGGAAACCATTTTTCTATATTTAGTAACAGTGACCTTGACATTGACCCTAGTGACCCCAAATATAATCCCTAGCCTCATCCCTGTAGAAGCTACCTACAGACCAGTTTCATTGCAATTGGTCACTCCCAACTTTAGTTATTGAGTGGAAACCGTTTTTCTGTTTTTGTAACAGTGACATTGACCTTGACCCTATTGACCCCAAATGCAATTCCTTACCTACGGACCAAGTTTCATTGCAATTGGTCACTCCTAACTGCAGTTATTGAGCGGAAACTGTTTTTCTATTTTTAGTAACAGCGCCCTTGACCTTATACCTAGTGATCCCAAATGCAATATCAAGCTGCGTCTCAATGCAAGCTACCTACACACCAAGTTTCATTGCAATTGGTCACTCCTAACAACAGTTATTAAACGGAAACCAATGTTTGACGCCCGCCCGCCCGCTCGCCCGACATACGACATCGCCATTCTAAAAAGTAGGTTTTAAAAAAAAAAAACTACTTAAAAATTGCAAAGGTAACATAAAAAAAATTGTGCATATGTTTAGTTTCTGTAGATCTGGGTCCTAATAGGACCCAGGGTAAATGTTTGAATGAGGGCTGGTGTTACTGAACAGTGTCATGCTTGAACTGGGAGATTTTTAGTTATTATTTATAAACAGTAAGTTTACCCAATTCGCAGTGCCAAAAGCTCAAAGCGTCTAGATCTAATTTATCAAAATCATATGTAGATTCCATTAAGGTAGTGCAACTGTAATGAACACCTTTCCAAATCTAATTTGTCATATTATTTTCCTTATCTATATCATGTCACTGATTTATTTGCAATATTTCAGGTAGAATTACCATCATTTAAAAAAAAACTGATTTTTTCCTTCAAGACCCAATATTTCCGCTGTCTCTTCAAATAATTTGACCCCTAGTGTAGTTTAAAGTTATATAATACTCTCACATTTGTACATTTTGTAACAATTTTGGTGTCTATAAAACAAGTTATAGTGACAGAAATAAAAATCAGACATTATAAGACAGAAACCAACAATCTACAATAGCCAATTATCCATGGCAACCCAGCATAAAATGGAAGCGGTCCAGCTGAGAAAAAATGAGGTTGTGTAAAAATAAACGAGTCTCAAGTCAATAATATGAATACTCAGTCAGTATTTATGGTTTATTTTTATTAAATAACCTATTTGCAATTAAAATTTTTAAAAAATTGCTCATCTAGTTTTTGAACAAAAATAAGAAAAACTAACGTCTATGTCAGATATTTCAACATTTTATTCCAATTATGTCACCCCTGGGCTTTTGATACGTTCCAAAATTTAAGCATTTGTTAAATAATTGTATTATATTTAATGTGTCACTATAACAAATGAATAGAAGAACACATTTTAAACTGCAATAAAACAGCATTATGAAATTACATCTATCACTGAAGTTGATTAATACCCATGCAAGGCCGCCTTGACACAAACGCGTCTGCGTGAGCTTGAAACAGTTCAATATTGGCCGTAACTTTTTTATTACTGGATGGATTATGTTCATATTCACACATAGCAATCTTAGTGACAAGACCTTCACATGGACAAGTATGAGATGACCCTGACCTTCAGGTGGCCTTGACCTCTTCACTTACAACAGCAAAAAACATCAAATTCCAACAAAACTTGATTATTATTGGACGTTTTTGGTTCATATTCATAAACAACAATCCCTGTGGAAAGATTTAAACCTGACCTTAGCTGAAACAAAATACAAATCATATTTGTGTTACTTATCTTACTGATAGACATTTCAACACATTAATATGTGTTCCAGCTTGTACATCGACTAATTTTAAAAAGAAAAAAAAAACTCACAGAAATGTACAAGTGTAATTCACAATCACATATGAAATTACTATTACAACATTCATTTCATATGCATGCAACATTAATCTGTCTAATTATTTTTTTTCAAAATATTGAGAGTTTTTGGGAATGATTTCTTTCAGCACTTTCTTTGCATTTGAGACTTTGGGTAAACCTTCCGAATTCTTAGCAGTGAAAACATCTCGTATTGTATTTTCACCACCACGGGTGTGTAACATTCTAAGATGCATTAGATTTAGTCAAGACCCAGCAATATTTTAAGCTGTAGGCTTTTTTAACACACCAGTGAAGATAAGTGGATGTATTAGGGTTGGCAAGTTTAATGTTTTAGTATTGTTGAATTCCAAGTTATTTGCTACTGCAATTGCTACTGCAAGTGAAGTGAAACTGTGCGCCATCAAATCTTTTGTTGGGAGGTTCACAAACTGAAGCAATTTTCCTCAGGCTATAACATCAGCAATTACATTATGTGCATCATAGGTTTCACAAAGCAAACATGACACGAGATCTACTTGTTTCAAAGACTGCCTTGGATATAACTTTCTAAATACAGACAGTGAATCAATAAAGCACATTTTGAAAATTTATACAGAGCACCAATGTTCTTCAAAGTTAAAACTAAAATCTGTAAATCAAACCGCCGTCCGTTATGTGTAACTAAACATACTCTTGTAAACTTTAAAAGCCAGCTAATCATTTTATTAACAGCTGATCTGATTGGAACTGGAACACCTTTTCCATTTACATTCATTTCTTCTCCAAGCTTGGCTGTGTCAGTTACATTAGTTGCCTCTTTACTAATTGAAACTGTTTGAGTGACATATGTGATGAATTGGGCTCCAGACTTCACCTAAACTGCAGCAATCTGTGTTATATGGGGTAAGACTCTTCCTCCGTCTGCAAATAACATTGAAATAAACATAATAAACATGTAAATAAATGAATATTCTTTATTCTATCTAAAGCCGGGTACAGGTACATGTATATGGTAATAAATCGTAAAGCTAATTGACCGTGTGACTTGATAGTTCAGTTGGTAAAGTGACTCCTCTGACAGCGAAAAGCCCTGGGTTCGAGTCCGGGTAGACAACAATTTTCAACATTCAAAAGCAAGTAACATTTTCTTTCGATGGAATAAAAATTCCATCTTACACAAAAAACAAAGTTTCTTTTTATTTTATGCTAAAATGCCGCTACTTTTGTTGAGTTTGGTTCAATGAAATGTCGAAAACTGCTGGAAACATCATAAAAAGCATTGAAATGTTAATTTTTTTTCACTGAAAACCATAAAATAAACTTTGATATTTATAATATTATTATAAACAAAAATTTCAAAAAGCATTTTATTACTTTACTGCTGGTGATGCATCTAAAGGTGGACAAACACCCATGTCTTCTATCAAACCACTAATGTTGGCTTGTGCAGCAAAAGACTCTTGACTGACAATTTGCCTGAAAAGTTTCATTGTAAGAAATTTTATTATTATTATTAATGAAGCGGCCTTATCAAAAGCAATCAGCATATTTTACGATAAATAATGATCCCGGTTCCAGGGCTACAGTATATCCAACAATTATTTACTCCATTGTCAAACATGTACAGTAAATAACGTCACTACACGGTGTATAGCCTTTAACAATTATAACAAACTACTTATGTGTCTTTGACTTCTTCGATCTTCTTTTACAATAAAATATGAATATTGAAAAAGGTACACTTAAATGAATGCAAGTACTACAATTTGCAAAAGAAATGCCTTATATGCTAGCCGTACGGAATTGCCGTACCGTAATGGGTCTAGCTGTACGGTACTGTACGCAAGACGGTGCCTAATATTAAAAAAAAATACAATTATGTGTGCATGTTCATAATGATATATCTATCTATTGCTGAAAGCGACAATGAGTACAGATTGTATTTCTTTATTTAAAAGGCAATCATTTACAAATACACCATACCAGTTCCAAGTTTGGTGTTCAATGCAAAACATTGGCATCCCTCGGCCTCCCTGTTTAGATGGTTCACCTTTAACTGGTAAGTAAGCAGGTAAGTTAATGGCACTGGTCCAAGTCCACACTTTAACAATATCAATAAATACAGAAGACAGAAGAACTTTCATTCCACCAAATTATTTTCTTCCAAATTTCCAAGGTTCACATTCATTAGAAGCCGTAAACGATATCAAACAATAAGGAAACATAAGGTTGACAGAAGAACTTCTCACTCCACCAAATTATCTTCTTCCAAACTTTCACGGTTCACATTCATTTAGAAGCCGTAGTTTCTCTTTCCTGGTTTACACAATACATGTGATTGTTCTTAATATGTTTCCTTCGCCATACAGTTGGCTTGCTCCGTAAAAAACGTCCTTTTTATCACGATTCATCTTTGTTTTCGCGAAAACAAATTACTTTCGATTCGCATTTTTTTTTCAACATAATTTGATTATTTAAGCAAATTATAGTAGTTAAATTCAATATAATGAAAGAAATAAGGAACTAAATGAAATTTTATTTCGTAGATAAAAAAATAAATCACATGTAAAAAAATATCCGGATTCTACGGAAGTTAACCGACATTTACCGATCTTCGAAATTATGGCGGGAAATCTTTACAGTCGTCCTACCTTAACACGGATTATCTCCTGTTACATAATGTAACTTACCACTGAACAACAGTTTCAGCCTCGGCACAAAGGCTTTGTCTTTCGTAGGACTGGTATCTAGGCTGATATTTTCATTAATTTAGCTATTTTCCATACTGCATTGGATATAACCTAAACATGCCGATTACCAACCTCCTTTTGCATCGACGAGGTTGATTAGATGATAGGAAAACTACGACATTTGACGAAAAATGCAGGTGATTGATTGAAATATGCTGGAGTTGACCGGGTGCTATCCAGAACACGACATGTAGCCAAATGATAAATGCGCTTGCACGTTTCACGTTTAGCGACTACACGTTGGGCATGCGCACTAGCTAGTGCACGGTTTCCTACACGCTGCACGCTGTGCATGCGCACTAGCAATTGCACGTTTTCTACACGTTGCACGCTGGGCACGCGCAGTAACATATTTTTGTTTACCGTGCAACATGATCGTGTCCGACACGCGTGTGACATGCTTTTTCACGCAAACACGGGGAACATACACGCAGGCGTCACTGTATGTAATTATTCATATGTTTACCGCCAACTGTTTTCTTTTCTCTGCAAAGTTCTGTCTTCATAATGTTTGAATTTCTGCCTGTTTACTTTAGAGCCTTAGACTGAGCGACAAGGTGATTGATTTTGTCAACCTGTACCTTGGGTTCTATCTATGTTAAGGACACAAACTATACTTTCACATGTGACGGTAACATTAACTCTCAGAGTGGGGGAACGACCACATAGACTAACGTTGAGAAGTGGTTGAAGCCTGATACAGATGCTTATCAATGACCCTGAGGATCAACCAACATTTTACTCTAGGCTCTGACATACCAATACCACTTCAGACCTTGGTTTCTGCACTGAAGACTTACACAGTCAAGTCTCACGGGAGGTAGATGAACAACATTTAGGCAGTGACCATCGCTACGTTTACCTGATCATGGAGTACATAAAGCCTACCTCGACCATAATGGAGTGATGACCTAGAACATCTTCCGGAAAAGTTACAAGAAGGAAAACAACCCTCTCAAGAAAACACCATCAAGTTTCAACACGCGTGTGTGTATACTTATCTACCTTGGCTGCTTTGCAATGAACGATCTTCTGAAGATTTACAATCTTAACTTGAGAGAAGGTGAATTCCATAGACATAGAGATAAGTGACCATGATACCAATCCCACAGGAGATAAGTAAGGCTTCTAGCTTATGTCCCATCAGTTTCAACGGTGTAATTGGGATACCACAGAGAGCAAGCAAGAATCAGTTCTTGCCAGACCAACCCATGAAAACAAAACTTTGGGCCCCTAGAAAGGATTGGCCTGAAACGAGAGAGCTTTGTCCATGAAACTAAAAAGCTGACAAGAAAAAAGCTGCATTACCTGAAGCACGAATTACTCCTCTTCACCAGTTGGATTTACCAGAGCCATGGCGGTATGACCTGACAAACACCAGTTAATGCAAGATAGTACACGGTTTTCAATCGGGTGGGACAGAAAATATCCATGACACAAGCCATTTTCTCAGAGGACTATCTACAAGAGACATTTACTTATGTGTACACAGACAGCTCTGCTACAGCTGCTATAAACGGTTGTGATGCTAGTATATTAACTATGTACACAACTGGTGGGTCAGAGACAGTCAGCATACTAACAGACAATCACTCTACGCACCAGAAGCAGAAGCCGTTAAACAGGCATCGAATACAACTGAAGAGTCAAAAAGTGACAGTCGATCGGTGGTCATTCTTACAGATTCTCTATCAGTTCTAGAAGAGTTGGCCAATGCCAAATAGCAATCCTGCGCCAAAGAACTTATCAGGCTAAGTGTGAAGCGAAATGTGTCCGTTCAATGGATACTTGCACACGGTGGTATTTATGGGAAAGCGATGACAGACCAATTGCCAAAACAAATAGCAAGAGCCGACCAGCCATTCAATAGAGTCAAATATGAAGAAATATTCACAGAGGCTAAGACTCTTGCAAGAACGAAGATCTAGAACAATGTACTGGACAGATAGGAGCAAGACATTATTATGCTCAATGTATGAACAATTAAAGCTGGCCTCATCATCGAAATGTTCGTGTGGTCATTCAGAGCAGGTAGTTGATCGTTTACTTCAGATATATCCAATGTATGATTAGTGTGCGGCCAGACTGAACCAACCTTGATAAGAGCCATGTTAGACAGGCGATCCTCCCCGCCGAGTACTCTTTCTATGGCCAAACAATTTTAGGTGAGAGGAATGGATATAGGAAAGGTTCTAATCTAATGAAATATCATTAAGTGTAACGTGTTCACCTGCACTTTCTCTGTGTTAATGTCGCAAAACTACTCTTTAAATCTGAAAATGTATGCTTTGCATAAACGTTTAATGTGAAAATCAATAAAGGGAGATAACCTAAGACCAGGGTAAGACTGAGTTATGGTTCTTGGACACTGCAATGTGTCTTAATGTCCTCTTTGACTGTATGACGTGAGGTTCATATGAAATATTGGGCTTGCCCAAATATCAAATATGTTGCCTCGTTAAATAAAGACGTATTATTATTTTCATTATCATTATTATGATGCAATTTCAATCAATTCAGTTCAGTACTTAAGGAGTTATGGCCCTAACAAGAAAAAGAAATGAAGGTGATTATTTAAAAAGTAGAACAAACTTGCGTTAAGGTCCTTAATCACAGCTCTTCTTCTAAGTGTCCTCTGTATGTGTGTAAAGTTTAAACCAATTCCCTTGCATACTTTTTGAGTTATGTTCCGGACAAAAGTGTTATATGAAAAATCAATAAGGGTGATAACTCAAAAATGGAGTAAGGTATGGTTATAGTTCCTAGACACTGCCCTGTGTCTTAATGTCCTTATTAAGTGTTTACAATTTGAATCAATTCAGTTCAGTACTTAAGTTATGGCCATGACAAGAAAATTCAATAAAGGGAGATAATTTAAAAAATTGACAAGCAAGAGTTAAGGTCCTTGTACACTGCACGTTTACTCAATGTCCTCTGTGTGTTAAGTTAAAACAAACTCGCTTGAATGCTTAAGGGAAGATAACTCAACATTTGAGTAAGGTATGGTTATGGTTCTTAGACAGTGCACTGCGTCTTAATGTCCTTTGTAAGTATATGCAATTTGAATCAATTCAGTTCAGTACTTAAGGAGTTTTGAGCAAGACAAGAAAATTCGATATATAAATAATAAGTGAGATGATTAAAAAATGAGACAGGCTAGAGTTAAAGTTCTTGTAACGTGCACTTTCTCTAAATGTCATTTGTCTGTGTGTAAAATTTGAAAAAATTCCCTTGAATACTTCATGGGAAGAAAGTGTCATGGACGGACGGACGGACGTCCGTACGGACGGACGGACGGACGGACAGACGGAGCCCATTACCATATCCCTTTCGCCTTGGCGGGAGGGGGGGTATTAAAAGAAGTCGTATGTCAAGAAAGAGGAGCTAAAAAATTCGATTTCCTTCATGGATGTATACGGGATGACGGTATTTACCTTGAACATGACGAGATTGCAAGATCTACATGCATTTTCACTTTAAAGTTTGATTTTCATAAATTAATTTCTTCAAAATGTTTATTGTAGACCCTATGTTGTATAAATTATAAAATATATAACTCCTGAATACGAAGTATATCTACAATAAATTGCACTGCAGAAAGTAGTACAATTATTCAAACTTTAGATAAAATGTATTCATCATCCTTAAGTCTTTATCTTCTGAACATTATCATCTACATCATCATTATCAAATTGTTGATTGCGCTTTGGATGACATAATGAGAGGGTTTCGTCACTTTTAGCATTGGCCATTCTGTGCACAAAATATCAAATGCGTTAGGATCTATAAAAAAACCTAAGTCCTGTTCAGGGATTTTATAGGAATTGTACTTGACTGTGATACAATGTAATAAAGTCCAGCTCATTTGTTCAGGTTTACAATAAATAAGATATGCAGCATATTTTTAATTTATATGACCGCCAAAACTTGGTTGTTATCAAGATACCGTCGCTAAAAAGCATTCCTTGATGTGTTTTACTTCCGGGTCTAATTCTATCGGACAAAATGTTCTTGTATCATGACAAGAAGTGAGAAATAATACATACTTAATAAAAATATAATATCAACACATGCAGCATCGATATTCTTTGCACAGCCGGCATATTTTGTTACACACTCGACAAACATGCATGTGTTTTTGCAAACAGTGTACATCACGTTATGCTACTTTCGGTTTACTGCGCGTGTTGTATACGTTAGCAAATAGATTGAGCTGTAACATGAAAGTAAAATTTCCATTGGCCCACATACAGAGGTCAGGCGCAGCGGTCATCCTGTGTACTAACCTGCGCATGGACTTCTTTATTTTTAGTTTTTGCGAACGAGAGGTCGATTTTAAGCGTTCTCATAAGATGTCAATATACCTGGGTTTGAATACGACATGTCTGCTTTATGTCTATGAAAAAAATATTTGCACGCGCTCAAAACACAATCCCACAGGCGCCTGTACGCGAACCAGTGTATACGGTTTAGTACGTTATGGACGTTCAAAGCATATGAGATAAAAGAACGCATATTTGATATTTCAATCCAATAAAAAAGGCAGTCTAAAACACAGCTTTACCCCCCTCGCAACTTTAGGTACATTGAAGGAAGTAACGTAACTGGGTGTTCTCTCAAAGGTGCACAACAAGGATTTATGAAGGACAAATAAAGTTTCTAATCTGTTATAGTCGTCAGGAAAAAGACCTTTTCGGGATATGTAGGTTAGACAGAAGATTGTATATTTAATGTATTAGTGTTATAAGTATTTTCTTTTTATGACCATTTTGAATACCTTGGTACCTTTGCGCAGTGGAAGGGAGTCCGTTTTGAAATCAAGAGGTCCTGGGTTCAATCCCAGACGAGCAACTTTTTTTGTATTGTTTTCCTTAATTTTAGTAATAAAACTGAACTACATCCAAATGCATGTCATTTTAAAAGATATAAGAACTGTGTCTTTATACATTACAAGTAAAATGTACCTTAAAGGATACTTTTGAATGTGGCCAATATTTCTTAGGAGGGGTTGGGGCAACAAAAAACGATGTAATTATTTAATTGAACTATGATTTTTGACCCTAATTAGATGTAGGTTTTTAAAATATTGAGTTCAATGTTTTGGAATACAGTCCATTACACACCCAATGTATTAACATTGAAAATGGTTAGGGAAATAGTTAAAATTAATAAAATAAATGGACATGAGAACCCCACGAAGATCAGTGTTGAGAACAGTGAATAATCTACCAATATTTCAATAAATTGCAATAATTGCAACGATGGATGGTAAAGGCTTAACACACCAGAGTAATCAAACACTCAACACTGTACAAAATTTACAAATTTAATTATAATAATGAATATACACAAAGATAAATGCAAAATATGAACATTAGATGTGATGATAGAGACTGGACTGTAAATAATGTCTTAATGATACTCCTGAATAATACACGTTTATACACATGACTTAATGATGCACACGTTTCATAATTAGAAAAAAGACTGTCCTCGCCATTCATAACAACATCTTAGTATAGGATCCGGTAATTTGGGGTTGGATTTAAGTTAACCTGAATGTCAACTGCACCAAAGGTGTTTCCTGCGTGAATGGGGCACAACGTAGACACATCTCGAATGTCAAAGTCATAAAACTGTGTGTGCAATTTTCTAATAGTCAGTCTTTTCTTGAATGCCATATCATCCCGCCTGTACATAAATTCAATGGGAAATCATAACCTCTGTGCAGACATTAAATGCACGAACATAATTTTTGTGGGTTAAAAAAAGTTATATCTATTCAGGTCCGTTACAGTGGTATCAGTAAAATTGTTATGCAACAACCACAAATGCGAAAATATAACTTTTTTTATTACTGAACTGAATTTAATGAAAAGTACATGAAAATAAACGAAACGATGCTTTTACTTTAATAGGAAAAGTCTAGCAATTTACACAATAATTTAAACTGAAGTTGACCTTAGTTTCATCAAAATCTTTAATTTTGTAAAGGAGATATTAAGGGACAGGAAATGCTAGACTCAAACGTTTGACCTTAAGTTGTGACCTTGACCTTGAGCCAACACATCGCCTTGATAAGTACGTTGACCTTCACGAAAATCACAACCTTTATTATCGATGCACCCAAAATAATCAAAACGTTGTGATATTTGAAATGTCAAAAGTACGGATTCCCGTTCGTGCCACACTACTTGTCGCCTTTGCTACACGCGACAATGCGATAATTATCGCGTTGTCGCCCTTCTCCA
>JAUMHA010233487.1:0-15563 GCA_032359765.1 Saxidomus gigantea | reverse complement strand
TGTTTGTCGGACTTCGCAGGAGTAGTGCCCCTTGATTTCTGTGGGCGTGGCTACATCTCTCCTGGCGTAAGGTCAATAATAAGCTATCCAATGTAACTACACACGTATGGGATATCAATAACAATGGCCTATTTTAACATGTTCACCATTCAATATAGTTAACTTATACCTATGATTTTCTGGTATAATCAATAAGGCAACGTAACAATGTTTATAAAGTGCCGTCAAGTGGTAGTTTGTAAACTTATCTTTTGAGACTGTTGCGAGTAGGTTGGCCCTGAATAAACAGATTCTTATTTCACATGAAATAGAGCAACAATGAACTACGAATAACATACGAATAAATCAAGTACAGTTACACTATAACTCGGTTGATACGTTTATGCACTTAGACAACTAAACAGTGTCAAATGAGTAAATCATACCTGTTTAATGTCATCCTCATTCAGTGCTTTTATCGATAAATTCCGTTCTGTAGTCATATTATGATTATTTGTTTCTAAACCTAACACCTAACGTACCGAATGATGCACATGTATGCTGATACGAAGTGAAGATAGCTTGTTGTATGTAATAAGTACACAGACACGTATAGAGTTAATAAATGGGTAAGAGATATAAGTGCTTTAAATGGTATCCATATATCACACAGGTTGGTTGTTTATAAGCTCATACGAGAACCAAAGCTTGTTTGGAATTCAAACCATATCTATAGCTTGCATGCAGATACTCTACTAATTGATTGGAATGAGTCCCGTGAGAAAATTTGATGACTGACTAATAGTATATGCATAAAAGAAACTTGCCACTATACTGGGTGATGCCCTCAGAGACACAACACAAAATACCTAGATTTTCCATACCAGGGCATGTATATACAAGGCCGAAACTAGGGATAGGCGATCGCACCTCCCATTACTTTGAAAGTTATTACATGTACAAAATTTGTAAATTAAAATGAGATGAGTTAACTGGAAAAAACAAGTATGTAGTAGTATACTTAGGCACAATAGGAATTTTTAGTGTGAAAAATGTTTTGACCTCACATTTTGTGACTAAATTGAAAACTTTGTCATATGCCAAAATGGGGGTAAGGTACAAAAACATTTTCTCAAAAACCGTTTAAGATATTTATTTAATTCGAACTGTATTACAAGGAGAATTATTAGGATTTAAAAATTCATTAATAACTAGTTCCTTTTACAGTTCTTTGTTACAGACCTACGCCGCTTATCTCAAAGCGCGTCGAAATCTAAAAAACAAATTTTTGTCAGTTTTTATTGAATTTCTTTCTTATATGCACATTGACCCCTATTTTTTATTTTTGCATTCTAATCAAACTGTAGGCAAAATATCTGAAAAACCTTTTTATTCCTTACCATGAAAGATTCGTTTATCAAAAATTGAAAAAATGAATTTTAGCAAAGTGGGTGGGGTAATAAAAAGGAGCATAATATTTATTCAGATGATGATAGAAATACCACCATCTCTAATTTCATCCTAAAGAATGACATACTACTTTAGAAGAGATTAAAAATTGATACCCATTCTGAAACATACACCACTTACATAAACGTTTACAATACGAAAATGCTAGCTAATTCTGCATTAAGCACCTTACCTGATAGTGTATCACTAAAGATTAATATTTCGAAAAAGTTACGTCATTGACCCATCATTATTTTTCCAGATATTAACTTGCAATATGTTAGTCTCCATAAAAAGCAGGGTCAATAAAATTTCTTGTTATTTTGAATTTCAGCAGTGACCCCCTCAACTGAAGTATATCTAAAAATACATAGGTTGTTAAGAACAGGTAGACTTGCAGTCAGTCCTTACATTTATCTTTTTAAACATAGCGCGGAGTTTAAACGTCCCGCAAGCAACTGCTTATCAACAGTTGTGTTACAGTTTTAGCATGGCATTAAAAACAATATTGCAAAGTTCTGTAAGTTTCACCATATACCTACTACATTATACGTTCTAATTCCGCCAACCAATGGCGAATATTATACAGTAAAATGTAAACGCAAGTATGTAGTCCATTTTTCTTATTTGATTTTGTATTATTTCATGTGACGTACATGTAAACTCCGAGTGCTCAACACTTGTGCCAATGACAGAGTTACCATGTATACAGGATGTTATGATCCCCTAAACTCCAACAGAGACCTTGTTCTTTCGGGTAGGGTCAGCGGTCTTGTAAACGACACATCGTCTGTGATGATCATTAATGCCAAGTTATTTTTAGTTACAAAGAGTATATATTCAAGACATGTCAAAATGGAAGGACGGCACACAGACGGACGGACGGGTGGACTTTACGATTTTAATATTTCCACATTTGGGGACATAAAAAGAAATAAAACTAGTTATATAGTTTATATATACCAATTCATTTTAATTCGATTACAAAGAAAGCTCTAGTAGCTTATTTAATTGAACAATCAAGTTCAAATACAGTACACAACAAAAAAAAATTACCTTTTTTTCCTATAACACATTGTAGATCTACATATATTTTTAAATGCAGTATACGAGAACAAAAGAAACGAGAAGTAGTAAAGCCGGCCAAAAGAATTCACAAGATCTCATTGCATAAGTTTTCATATCGGCTAAATAATTGAAACAAAGTACCATATGTCGTGGTATAATGGTAATGCTTCTAGAATATGTTCAAATATTTCGTATTTTATGTCACATTTAATGGCAGGTTATTGTGTGTTGATATAAAGAAATGTTTATTACATGGAAATCTGATATTCAATAACTCGAGCAATACACATAAAAACGTCGAACTACAATTAGACATTTGTTAAACCGTTAGCCAAGGGTTGCAAAACACATGTGACTACTTAACATAGATGGCTGTTAAGTACAGATATATTTATGAAAAAACACTGGCTCTTAAAGGTGAACATTAACATAGGTTCAACTGCATGTATATTCATTTATTTTGATCAAGAACGCGTCCATATATCTTTATCGATTTATGCTCGCCCGTATTTGTGAAAGGGTGTCTTCCGTCGACTTCCCATGTGTCGTAAACGCTCTCGTAAAGTGTTTTGAAGCCCTCCTTTTCATAAATTTTCTTCGAGTAGTTTGAACTGCCTTCCCCTTTGATATAGGCTCGCTCAAATCCCAAATTTCCTATGAAATCTATTGCTGCTTGGAATATCTGTGTGGCAAGACCACGTCGTCTATACTTTTCGGCCACGACCAGCGCAACGAAACGGAAAGCTTCGTCAATCCCAAAATGATTAAAGAAATCGGCCTGCTCGTCGCAGTAGTTTAAGTACTGTATTAAGTCCTGAATTGGCAACGGAATAGGACCTTTGAAATCAAACGTATCATTACGGGAGATAAAAGATATAGTTCGGAAGGCAACAGGTTCTTCAGTCTTTTCGTCGATAAACATCAAAGAAAGATGCTGTTTCAGTACCTCTAACATGGATGATTCCAAAGTCTCACTAGACAGTAAACCTACAGATTTGCAGAGAGGTTCATGCGGGAGAAAATGTTCTCGGTAGAGGTCCATTTTCCTTTCGTAATAACCTTCAGTGACTAGAACTAGTCTGACACCCGGAATTCGAAACTTGGTTCGAGTCTTTTCGAATGCCTAAAAAGAAAACAATGGATATCAAATCATTACAAAATATCTAACATTTTAGCATTATAGCACATGGTAGTAGTTTGGAAGATGCTTATTATCAAAATCAACCTAACAGCCACGAAACTCTGGGAATATGCCTTACAACACCTGTGACCTCATTCATACATTATTCAACATAGTCTGAAAATATTTTAGTAAAGCAAAGTATTTATAACTCTTATGAATCTTGAAAATGGCTTATGAATAATCTGATTTCGGTTTCAAATCGGAGGAGGCAATTAGTAACAGATAACATAAGAATAACATGTAATTTAGCCGAAGTATTAATGAGTTAATACATACATTTGTAGTAAGACTTTTTTAAAAAGTACTACATACCTGCTGAATTTCATCTTTAGTCAGTGCCTTTATCGAAACATTCCGTTCTGCAGTCATATTATGTGACAAAATTATATACACAGGTTATTTGTTTCTAAACAGAACATGAAACATACTACTTGATACAAAAGTACGCCGAGATAAGATGAAGATAACTCTTAACTGCTTAACTACACTAAAACTATTCGGTATCCCCGTTTAGAGGTCAAGTAATGTTTTGAGTAAATGCAGGGATAAGAGATGTTTTAGTCACGGGTGCTTTTACCCATATGTAACCAATTTGAAAATGCTTTTAATTTCTAGACCAGCCCCAATATGTATAAAAGTTACAGACAATAACACTCATCCATTTTTCAATTAATGATCTTTCGGATTAGACTTGTAATCCCAGGTCCCATGTTTCAGTGCTATGCACTGGTCAGGTATGTTTCTTTAAATGGAGCGTTTTCTGTATATTTGTCCGAACTTTACAATAAATCAGCTCTTCGGCGGGCTTTGGTCTTACAGGTACGTCAGACAGTAAGACCAGGTACATCAGACAGTAACTATAAATACAATAATAATAACGTAAGGAACATATCCCTTCTCTACTTGTAACGTGCTTAACAAGTAATCCAACAGTGTAAGATTCGATTCCCCGCTCAACAACTCACATAATTAATAGTCTTCCGGAAAACACCTTAAACCGAGGTCACATGTTTCGTCGCTATACACCGGACATGACCAGGTTTCATCTTGAACTGAGCACTTCCTGAATCTTCAACTTTCCAAAACAATCTTATACAAGTATCACTTTCTTGGAACGTTGTTGAAATGAATTATCCTGTTCCCACCGTAAAACTCTATATAAGAACGCGATACTAAGGCACCAGTTATCAACGCCACTTAAAACATTGTCAAACCCTCTAGCAAAATATTTTTACAAGGCCCTTGGCGTGAATGAGACTATTAATGATCATGCGCAATCTATAAAGTTTCCTTACCGTATATCTATTTTGAGCCAGTTTAAATGTTCGAACTAAGCCTTTCATAACTTACATTGCACACTTTGAAAAAAACTGCCTATTACCCATGTGTCTTAGAAGAAATGTATCAAAACAAATATAACATTCTACAATGTCGAAATACTTAGAGTAAGTCTGTAAGAAGAAATGGACTAACCACTAACATACATTGTAAACTAAACCATCCACTCACAGTTATTACAATATAACAAAGATCGCTTTACATTTAAGTTAGATGGTAACTACAATAACGAGAAATTGACTATTACGACATAGGTACGTGTAGCCCCAAAGCAACAGTTTCAAATTGAAAGAAATTTCTATGCCCGTTACTACATTCAATGTGCTTGTAGCAACTGTACTACATTGGAGTTATAAATATAAATAGAAAATCGAAGTAGCAACTAAACGATAGTATTACAACAACATTACCGAGATATCATAACATATCAAATATCTTCAAAACAAAAGATTATATAATAGTAACTAAACATGTCACTGAACTTTTTCATCGTACATTTAATTTTCCACAGTAACTCTATTATTTCATGTTATTTCAAGTCATCCTTGTTTCACTATTACAAGCACCTCCAACACCTCTTCTGAGCTTTTGAACAAAACAAAGAAAACATCGAAATATAGTAAAAACCTGTCTAATGCAGTAATAAGCAAACAATGAATACATAAAATAAAACAAAACTTTTTGACACATTGCTATTGACTGGTTAAGGCAGGCGACAGCTTCACAAAGTTGATAAGTAACACCGGTTCAATATGCGTTTATTTATTTTGTTTGACCGTCCGGCCATATAGTTTAATTGATTTATGTTCGCCCGTATCTTTGAAAGGCTGTCGTCCGTCTATAAACCATGAATCATAATTATTCTCATACAATTTCGCGAAACCCTCTTTCTCAAAAATTCTCTGCGAAAAGTCTGAAGTGCCTTCCCCTTTTACATAAACTTGGTTTAATCCGAAGTTCCTTATCATATCTATCGCTGCTTGAAATATCTGTGCTCCCAGGCCACGTCGTCTGTAATTCTCGGACACGACTAGAGCAACAAAACGGAAGGCTTCGTCAGTTTCAAAGTGATCGAAGAATTGAGCATGTTCGTTGTAATAATCTACGTAACGCATCATGTCCAGAATCGCCTGAGGAATAGAAGCATTGAGATCGCGCCTATCGTTCCGGGAGATAATAGATATAGTTTGGAAGGCGACCGGTTCTTCAGTCTTTTCGTCTATCAGCATCATAGAAAGGTTCTGTTTGAATACCCCTAACATGGATGTTCCAACAATCTTACTCCACTGTAAACCCACAGACTTGCACATAGGTTCATGCGGGATAAAATGCTCTCGGTACAGATTCAATCCTTTTTCGTAATAACTGTCAGTGAGTAGTAATAGTCTCATGCCTGGAATGCGAAACCGATTTCGAGTCTTCTCAAACGCCTAAAAAGAAAATGATAACTTTTGGAAAATTTGCATTGTCTATCGCCTTATTAGAGTAGTGTTAAGGTAGCGCACCATTTCCCTTAGTGGGTTGGTGAATGTCTTATTATTTTTCATCTCTTCTTTTTTCATCAATTGATTTTACCTTGGTTGGGCTGCCATAATATTGTTATGCACTTGCACTAGTAGTTAATGTAAAGAAAATTGAAATTTGTCAATTATAATGACGAACGGATACATTTTGATATATCGTCTTGCTCGTCGATGAACAAAGACTGTGTTACAGAATCAATGGAAATAAAGGAAATAAAACATAGATTACATCATTACTAACAAACACTTGTTTCATTTTACTGTATAAAATATATGCTTTAAAAATATTTGTAAAAACATGAGAGTGGCTTGCAGTAAATCTCTGTTTTTTTACAATTTCTTTTAAATGGCTTGGTAAACAGACATTTTTTCAACAAGCGTATGTTGATTATGGTGTAAACTATTGTCGTTCCATTACTTTAACTAATACTGTCACACAGTCTTTGTTCGTCAGCGAGCAAGAAAATGTTTCACAATGTATCCGTTCTTCATAATGATTCACTTATTATATAGTTTGTTAGTATACTCAATCTTATGGCATCTAAACCAAGTGAAACAATAAAAAATGAAAAACATGCACCCCACCCACTAAGGAAGGTAAAGCGCTACCTTCAGTTGTTTGTACTTCGCTTTTGGAGATTAGTACCAAGGCTTTCTTTCAGCATCTGACAGTAAATGTTTGTACAGAGACATTAACAAAAACGTATTGCATGTACATACCTGTTGAACGTCATCTTCTGTCAGTGCTTTTATCGACATATTCCGTAATGCGGTCATTGAAACTCCTAATTTAAAGTTGAGTGAACAAGTGCAATGAGATAAAATGATGATAATTAATTGATATGACCTACTTGGCTGTTTATAGTTCACCAGTACGTAAAAGCAAAATTATAAGAGACATCTTAGAAACATGTTGGAAAATGTACAGGTAATATATTTGGGCAGGTTTAAAAACACTTCGAATTAAACTCATCGTCAGTAATTTTCTAAATATTTAAAACAAAACTATTAAACACCAACGTGCCTTTTGAGGGCTAAGGCAAGATAATTTATACTGTATCATATTGACGAAAAACGCGCGCATTTCCAAACACTTCTCCTTTGATATAGACTTGCTCAAATTCGATATTCCTTATCATATCATTGACGTTTGGAATATCTGTGTGGCAAGATCACGTCACCTGCATTCTTGGCCACGACCAGTGCCGAGAACGGAATACTCGTCGCTTTGATCCAAATACTAGTTTAAGCCCGGAATCGGCAATGACATACTATATGGTACATTTTGTAGGACTTATCATCCTAGGAGAGAATAGATATAATATGTAAGGCGACTACTCTTCAGTCTCGTCTGTTATACATTTCACCAGGAAAAGCATCAAGGCAATAACCGGAGGTTTAGACGTTCTGCTATAAGATCTGTACTACTCGATCATTTTAAGAGTCATGTAACGGAATTATCTACCCAGTGTCTTTTTAAATGCAATACATGGTACACTTTGTGCAACGAAAGCGAAACTAAGCTGGCAGATATGGAGAGGGTTGATACTTAAATAAAGAAGGAAATGGCCAGTTACAATTAACATATAACAGAACATAAGGAATGACGTGAACACGTCATCCAATCCACTGAGAACTTACTCCAACTCCCTAACAAAACGACGCAGTTCTTCAGCTGATGGACGGGCATGTGAATTATATTGTATCACAGAAGGCAATTGCAGCCATACAATACTAGTTGGGATTAAATTTAAACAGTTAACTTACGACATAACATCGACATACAGAAAGTCGACACGACAACTTTCCGACATAACTCACTAATGACAATACTACTAACGAACATCTAAAAAATATCGAAAGATCAAAACATTGATACATTATATATAGCAAGACATTGTTGTCGTTCCGATTTATTAAAACTCTTATCAAATTTCGAACTTTCTCGAACATCAAACAATGTACCATTGATACATTATATATAGCAAGACATTGTTGTCGTTCCGATTTATTAAAACTCTTATCAAATTTCGAACTTTCTCGAACATCAAACAATGTATCATTATAACAATTACATTTTGAAAATATGACACCCAAAACAAATAACAGATTGTTTTAAAAATCGCGACATAGACCTTGTCGATACGACATATCGGTCAGGTTGGTGCCTTTTGGTGTTACATCTTACTAAACACTAAAGACAGACTAAGTTGTTAATCTAAGTAATATTTATTTGAGGTATATATACAAATGTATTTATTTTCGTCTAAGGCTATATATATATGTATCCTCAGGACATCTTAGAATCACACTCTCTTGGGGTAATTTTAAGTCCATACACTTTCATAGATTTATGTTCCCCGGTGTTCTTGAAAGGAAATTTTCCATCGACTTCATATGTGTCATAAAACCCCTCATACAGTGTCTCAAAACCAGCCTTTTCGTATATTTTCTTTGAAAAATTTGAAGTTCCTCCCCCTTTAACATAGATTTCATCGAAGCCAAAGTTGCGCATCATTTCTAGACTTGCAAAGAATATCTTTGTAGCAAAGCCACGACGCATATACTTCTCGGCAACAACAAGGCCCAGAAAGTTGAAGGCTTCCTCGGTGTGATAGTAATCAAAGAAATGAGACCGTTCTTCACAATGAGCGATATAACTCAGTACCTCGCGGAGTTCTTTCGTTTTAATTGAGTCTGGATCAAACCGTTCATCATGGGATACGATATTTGTTGTTCTAAATGCAATGGCTTCTCCATTTTCTTCGTCTATAAACATCAGAGAAAGGTGTAGCTTTAGAAATTTCAGCCAAAATTCTCGCATTTCGTCGGTATATTGTAGACCTACAGCTTTGTTAATTGGTTCTAATGGCACGAAGTAATCTTTACATAATTCCAAAGCTTTTTCGTAGAACTCCTCAGTGATGAGCACTAACTTCACACCTGGGATGACAAACTGTTCTCTAGTCTTCTCATACGCCTAAAATGAGACAACTAGAATACATTTTCTAGCTTTCGCTGCTTGGTCCTTATCCGCAAAGCAACGTAGAAAATTTATGTCAAACTCTTCTCCTACCAATTGCTTTCAGCATGAATAGTAAGTGAGCAAGATGCAAAACAGTAGCATATGACTCATCATCAATCAATTCAGAAACAGTTATTTGCAACATTGCTTTTGCTTATATGCTTCATGGATAAGCTCTATGTAAACATCCAAATATCTTACAAACCAATATATAACAAAAAACTTAAACTACTTGGTGAAGTTAACTCTAGCTGTCGAAACAACTTCACGTTTTTGAAATATTTACCCTACTAGCAAACTGCAAATGATTCTTCCCTGCACTTTTCGTTATTCATTCAGTTAACTTAGTACCTATTAATGACACTTTTGGAATTGCAAAAGTGTTAAGTACTGATTGTTGCACATACATTTCACTCGGTCAGTGAACGCTACCTGAGCAACATACATGTTGTTTGATTAAACTACTAGATACGGATGTCGGACAACAGGCGGACAAAAGTCACGTAGCCATTACAGTAGCCGTAGCAGATAAAAATGTATTCGAGGCTTAGATGTAACAGATGCATCGTCACGGTGTTTAAAACAAAACAAACAACTTGAGAGACTACATAATCTGAAGTACGCAAATATAATCTAGAGCACGACCTTGATAAATAAATGAGTCAGTGTTTACGTTATCTTTGAGTTATCTTAACGCTTATAACCCATCTCTACCTAAATTTTTCAAATGGGATCGTTATAGAGGAAGCCAGTCTATGTCTAAGACATTGTTTTTGTCGTCTGCATCGGGGAATTTCTGCTTTAAAAGTTGTATGTATGTGGCAAGAATGTGGTTTAAATAAACATATTCATGTACTTAGTTTAATCGGTTGATTTTTTGTATCAACCACTTATATATTGACTACACATTTTCCAAAGTGATTTTCTGTACATATGATATCGTTAAATGTTTTCAAAACGATTTCGCGTAAGAAAACACATAAAGTGTGATTATGCATATCATTTATAACAGATGATATTAAATACAGGGTTAAATGTCACACTGATATGAACAAAGAGTTGAAACTTACACGTTGAATATCATCCTGTGTTAATGAATTCAAGCATGCTGTCCGTTTCGACGCCATTATTTATGCAAATGTAGTGAATAATCGTCACGGTAGTAAGCTGTGGATTATAGGGCTAACTCGCTTAAAACGTCTGGCGTGCTCCGTTTCCCCGTGATAGTCGGCTGGTTTATGAAACTGCATTGATAACACACTAGAACGTAGCTGCTTTCCGGTGGTAAAACTGTTTACACGCGTTGTTAATGAAATTAAACAACCTTACTTTTTGACCGAAACTGTTAGGCAAAAACAATCTTCTATATCAGGGACTAGGCGTAGAGCCTTGCACGGAACGCTGTTCAAATAATCTGATTATTAAAGCTTAGAAACATGATTACTCGTGTTTCGTGTCACCGGTTGAGGGTCATGAATTCAAGGGCCGCTTCCTACCATATCTCTTCATATAGATAATAGTTGACAGTTTCTAAAGGAGAAAAGGAGTCTAGTACGGCTTCTTCCCAGGAGAGAAGGTTAGGTAAACTTCCTTCCTGTTAATTAGATGAAATATTGTCCAAACGGGCATAATGGCTTTGTATGCGAACAAAGAAAGAAAAAGAATCAGAAAAAATATCTTAAGTCACCATAATAGGAAAGACTAAACAACTGAATTTAGTACTACAGGTGGTGTGGGGGCCGAGTGGTTAACGCTCTGGACTACCAATCCGGAGGTCCCCGGTTCGATTCTTGGCCGGAGCACTGGATATTTCAGAAACGCTTTTCAGTGTTTCCCACCTATCTGAGATGAACTGGTTAGAAACCCAGAGGTAGTCTTGCGTGTATCGGTGCTATACGCCGGGCACGTGGAAAAAAACCAAGGGGTCCAATCGTAAAAGATCTAGGGTCTGTATTCCCGTGTATCTGCTTCTGTCTCTAACATAAAAGATCACAATGGAAATAAGAGCTTGGTCTTTATTGTGTTATTCTTGGTACTTGGTACTGCAATAAATACATACATATATACATAAATACATACAAAAGGAATCCCTTGACTGCCTGCTTATGTGACGTACACTTATGCCTTTTAACCTTTTTTAGGCAATTTCATATACATTGCACATTGGTACTCTCATGACAGTTAAATACCGATTTACAGTTTATTTACAAGAATTCGCTTATCGCAGTCCAAATTTAACTATTTTGAAGTGTTTCCGGCAAACAAAAGTAGTTCCTTTAAACAAACATTAAGTAGGGTTATCATGTGTTGTGGATTAAAACACATCTGTTACCAATTAGAGACTACAAAATGCATGTAATATTTTGTAACAATATAATAAACTAGCGATAGAAAACAAAAAGGAAGAAAAAATGGAGAATTTACCATTTGTATTCCTACGCGGAAGAAGCAAAAGATCAAACTTGTCACGTGATTCAAAATAAGCGACAAATATTAATCAAGTGGATAATTATACATAAGAACAAAAGTTCTGCACAGTTCGAAATTATTTAATTTAATGTTAAAACTGTATATTACTTTTAAGTTTCTGTATGCAAATTTATATTTGTTGACTATTTGCAACAACACAGAGTGTTTAGAATGTTGCCCTTGAATTATAAATGAGATTTTTCTACATGTACCTGTCTCTCTTGGAAAACAAACACAATACAACTAATGCGCGGCTTCCAGCTTACATCTTCATTTACAAAGAGTAAACCGGAGACGAAAGTGTATGCACAACGACACTGAGTAGATGTAGGGCTTTTAAGGCAGGTAAAATGACCCTAATTCGGGAACCATTTGGAAATTGGGATGAGACAAAAGCGCGAGAAGAAATGCCAAAGTGTTTTGTTTTCCTTTAGAAAATATAAATTTTATTTTAGATAAAATAAACAGTTTTGCTCATATTACAAACAACTAGTAAGTTGTCCCTCAAAAGGCAAAAAAAAAAATCAAAACTGAACGGGGACTTGCCAATGACTTATCTAAGACACTGTTCTACGGCCCGCTGTGATACTTTTGTATCACAGTTTTCCTGTAAAATCTGTAACACACTCAGACCATTCAGATAGGTGATCTTGTAATGACCTTAAGGTCCAAGTGAAGCAATTATATCTAGCCATATTGTAAGTACCTTTGGACCGAGTGTTCAAATTTGCTAACTAGGAAAATACAATTTTGAGTTACGAATTTATTAACAATAAATATAGTTTCAAACTGACATACAACCTTATTTTAAAACAAAACCTTGATTAATTTTTACACACAAATCATTTCTTGGTGCCACTTTAAAAACTATGCAGAATGCTAAGTTAAAATTTGACGAAGAATATGACCTTACAAGCCTGTCTGCCTGCCTGACTGCCCTTACCTAAATGCCGGTCTCTCTGTCTGTCTGTCATTATTTCTGTCTGTCTACAAAATTTACAAAAACCAACTTACATCAAGTAAGCTACTTATACTCAAGTACCACACAATATTAGTTTCAGAATCTATGTTTCACCTTTATGTAATGAACTCATTCCCACGGATGTAACTAAACGTATTTGCGTATAAGCCTTTGAGAAACTTTCGATTTAACAATGCGATACAGAGTACAGGGGACTTCCCCAGTAAATAATTTTATATGTTCTTTTAAATTACCGGTTACAGATGTAGTTCCCATTAAAATATCTTGATAAAGCACTTACTTAACCTTAGTGTTAAAAGTCAGTATATTTGTAGCTATTCTAATACACATGTAACTTCTAGGCTTATGTCATCGGGGAAGTGCCGTATGCGTAAAGTATCACAGTAAAAACGTATGGCTAGGTTTTTATGCTAGGTTTTTATGCTAGGTTTTCCTTAAACTGTTTTCCTCAAATGGTCTATAAATCAGTTGCTCTAAAAATAACCATTCTCAGTCATTTTTTATTGCGCGAGCTTTTGCGCAATGGTTATGATAAAAACAATTAAAGGAAAAAAATGATTTAAAGCTGCTCGCTCACAGTTCCCGGTGAAATTCTTTTTTTTCATATTTTCATCAAAATTTGAGAGCGAACAGCTTTTGAAAAATTTATTAGGATGAAATATTACTCAGATGTTTTTATACATGTTATTATACAGCTCTGTCTTTTTGATTGGGGTTAAACGCCAGCTTCAACAGTATTTTAGTAGTGTACTGATGGTTAAAACTAAACCCATATCCTCCGTACTATCCTCTAAACTTTCGCACATATAGAAACAGTGTCGATGGCGCTGCTCGAACCCAAGACATTCAGTGAGAGGTTACTGTGATTTCATGTCAGCAACTTTAACCTATCGCTCACACTGTCAGCGGACAAACAGAAGTACAGAGGCAAAATTGAGCACACAACAAAAATGCCGCTAGCCAGACCGACAGACTAAAGCGATTGAAAAAGTGAATAGAAGTGAAGTTTTAAAGGCATCAACGATATTCAATTTGTGACACTTTTGCCAAGTAAGAAAATGATAAACACAGTTTACCACTGTAGTAGAGGACAATAACTACTTTTTCAACGCAAAATACTCCTCTTGACATATGAGAGAGAAATGCCACACAAGTGTTTCTTTGAAAACACTAAAATACATTTATTATAGTACATTGTGAACTACTTTCATACCTGACACTTTAATACTTAAGAAATGTCCTTCAAATTTGCGAAACATGTAAACATAAATCACATTTTTTTTATAAACTATTGCAGTAGTATGTTTTTATTCCTTCAAGGATAAACAGTCATACTTAAGTCGATGCGCAAATAAGAACGAGCTCAGTATTATAAAATATATAAATATCATTAAGGATATTATGAGATACATGTATCTGAGAGAAACCGCGCCATTCACGTGCAAACGTAAAGTATATAACAACATATCGAGGGTTGACCGCAACACTGTTGTAACTCCTTCTTTATTTCATATAAGTAACTGCAGTTGTGTGGTCAATCCTCGATATATACACTCAAACACAGTTTTGAGAAGAACTTTTAATGTATTCATTTAGTACAAATACATGAATGTTATAACCTGTAAACATCTCTCAGTATAAATCATAAAATGCAATAGTCTTTGCTTTTTATAAAAAGAAATATGTATGATCACTGATCTATAATACTTCAAATAACATATCTTACAAAATGGCTGCATTATGATATTACAAGTCCGAAGTTTGTAAATCCAGGTATCGAAACGACGCAATCGAAAACGTTTCTCGGGGTATCATATGTTACAATGCACATTATACACAGGTGCAATCCATTCAGAGCAACCCATTCTATTGAGGTCACCAATACGTTATTAATAAGCACTTAGTAATTCTATGAGTTGCTTCACGGGTTTTGAGACAACAAAATGTTGGAGTTTTTTTGTTCTGTGTCTGTGCCAATTAAACCAAAACTTAGCAGCTCCAATTTTCATTAACATAGCAGATAAAAACAAATAAGGAGCCTGTATTTCGTAATTTTTGTGCTAGAAAAGTCATGTACACGTGCATCACATGCTAATCTACAAACTTTCTAACACAATGACACATGATCGGTAGCAAGACTCGAACAGATGACCCTCAATATATATTACATTAAAGTGATTTCCAGTCAGCGACTCGGACACCACGACCTAGGAGGCAGACTGTGTATTTTAATGAAAAATCCGCGTTATTTGAATAGGAAGTAAATACTCGCGTTGTTCAGCATGCGTATAAGAAAACTATTCGGCCACAATAACTAGTAAACATGCCCAAGAACTTGTCATTCTCCTTACAAAGTGTTGTTCAGTTTCTTTACGAGTTTCTTGATGAAGAAATGTTTACAAAAAATCTGAACTCATAGATAGAGCCATGACAAAAACGGCAACAGAAACAGAAGGGGTAAAATCAACTGAAAAAAACACATGCGCGCGGTAGATTCATTGTTGCCGTTCAAATATGAAAGATGGAATAATGTGGTATAAAGTAAGG
>JAUMHA010233376.1:0-14354 GCA_032359765.1 Saxidomus gigantea | reverse complement strand
TATGTATAAAAAAGGTAATATGCTATGTTTATCGCACTGATGTGTGGCCACCTCCCTGGTGGTTTGAGTCATCACTTGCATAGGGCTGTACCATGTCTGTAGGGACTTCAGCTCACCAAGCCCATTTAGTCACCTTTTATGATACACACATGGGTGTCCCCCTCGTTGGTTGCAATTCTTGCGCCTAAGCACTAGCCCTCAACCACATGGGGGAGCCAGAGGTGTGATGCAACTGCAAACATTAAGATGGATAATAGCCGTGCAACAGAGTTTTGTCCTCTGCAAGATTACATGTAACAAAGATTAACTAGAACAAAATATTGCTTTATTATGACACTTACCCTTATCTTCACAACTTTTTCCATTTTAAAACTGCATGGATTCTGTTTCTTCATAGTTGTCTGAAAATACAAGTATGCAAAGTTCATCTTTCGTTCTATCAATAAAACTCAATAAGGTTTCTTGAGATGCATCAAGTGCATCCTAAGTGACACTCATTAAACCAAATGACAAAGTGGTTTTCACACAACAGACTACCTTAATTGGATTTTTAGCAGAACCAAGCTCAACAAAAATACAGATGTGTGTTTCTGTAACTTGTTTTTCCTGTCTTCCTCTGCACGTTCTTGGGGGAAAAATCCTGATATTGACAGGGTAATTGTATCTGAAATGTTGGCTGTCAGTTAAACAGTAAACACATGCCAGAAAATGGGAATCATTTTCTGAAAATTCCACTATAATTTAATTCCAAAAGGTACATATTAAGTGATAACTGAATATTGGCTATGCTTGATTCCGTAACAGTTCTCAGTTTTTGGAACATGTTCCCCCGTTTTTTACCAAGATAATTTCACATGACTGTGACAACATAATTTGTAAATCTATGGAGCAGAGGTTTTGTTGTCCAAGATCATCTATCTATTTGTAATTATTACTTAATTGGCATAGTACCAATGACTGGCAGATGGAATAATTGCTCATACATATAAAGTATTTACTGTAGAATTATCATTAACTAAAAATGCTGTAACAAGAGGATACGTTGCGACAACAGGTCATTACCTTCTATCATCGGCAAGTAATGACCGTATTAATGTCCTTTGTGATTGTTCTGTGGTTATATATCAGTAATAATAGTCATTAGTAGGAAGATATACATGATTATATATTGTTTCAAACAAAATAATTACATGTGTAATATTATATAGGTAATATTTAAATTACATGTATCTGATATCAAAAGTAAATGAAGTGTTCCTATGAATTATGACAGTGCTTATACATGCAAATGATAGTAAGTGTATGAAACAGCTTGATCATTAGTTTTGTATTGGATGAAAATTCATGCTGTGATTAAAAACTCGCAAAAGGAGGCTTATAATGCCATTTATCAGGAGTTATGGTTACTGCTCTTGAAGCGAAATACTGGAATGTAAGAAACAAAATTTCTGGGCTCAATTTTTCACTCTTTATGTTATATAATAATGCTATATGGATATAACATACTCCGAATATAAGGATCTGAAATCTAAATGGTCCAAAGGAGTTCATTATATATACATGTAGTAAAATCTGTTTATAACGAACTCCTTGGGGTCAGTCAAACTTGTTCCTTCTATCTGGAGTTTGTTTTATCCAAATAACATTTTCATATAAACTATAAAAAGAAAAAAAAACTCTGGCAGAGAAAATTTGTAATATCTGGATTTTTGTTATATCCAGAGTTTTTAAATACGGAGTTTACTGTATATGAAATTTGACAGAATTTGAAAATATCAAACATAGAAAGATCTGCATACAGTTTATATTCAATCTGTAAAAATGACATTGTCTATAAAAATACAAAAATAATAATACATTCTCAAGCATATTCATGGAAATGTCTGGTTCCCTTTGTAGAACTTTTTCTGACATACAAAATTCTGTGTAGATTAACAAGAGAATGTATGTCATTGGTATGTGGTGACCATCCATTATAGCAACATACTGTACATTACATTCGCTTTTGTTCTCATTCCAAATATCATTCCTTCATCAAACACCTGTGGCTCATGTTCATTAACATTCTATCTTAAATGCTGATAAAACCTTGACCACATTCTGGCTGTACACTCTAATTACCCTTCACTAGATGGGGCAGCAATATTCTCTGTCATTGTTAATTCTGAGCATGCATACCTTTTGCAATTATAAACTTTGGGCCTGCATACAATTTGCTGAACATTTTTTGGCAACAGAATTAAATAGATTTTATAAATGGACAACAAAATTATGCTCTTTAATATTAACTAATTTATTAATTAACTGTGCTTAGAATAAAAATGTATTGTACACAATCACGGAATGTATGTGTGTCAAGACAGAATGTATGTGTGTCAAGACGGAATGTATGTGTGTCAAGACGTAATGTATGTGTGTCAAGACGGAATGTATGTGTGTCAAGATGGAATGTATGTGTGTCAAGACGTACGATATTTCAGTATCATAGTTATCTGGATGTTCATTTGTTTTAAATTAAGTATGGCCTAGGTGATTCTTTGCTTTCAATGTCTCTAGCTGCCTTTGTTTTGTCTTTCTTTGCCTGCAATGTCTTGTTACCTCAGTGTCCTTTTGTTGTCAATATGGTTATCTTGGTGTTTTTTGTTTTAAATGTCTTGCAGTGTCCTGTCACTTTGTTTTATCTTTTGTTTTCAACATCTTAAGTTGCATTGGTGTTTCTGTGCTTTCAATGTCTTGCTGCCTTTGCTTTGTATGTCTTTGCCTCCAATGTCTTGTTGCCTCAGTGTCCCTTTATTGCCAATATGGTTATCTTGGTGTTTTTTGTTTTAAAAGTCTTGCATTGGTGTCCCTTTGTTTTCAATATTGTTATCTTTCAATGTCCTGTCACTTTGTTTATCTTTTTTTTTCAGCATCTTGTTGCATTGGTGTTTCTGCGCTTTCAAAGTCTTGCTGCACTGGTGTTAGTTTGCTTTTTATATATTATTGTTCTGGTGTTTCTTTCCTTTTGATGTTGTAGTGTATTGGTGTTTCTTTGCTGTATTGGTGTTTCTTAAATTTGCTTTCAATATCTTGTGTTGGTGTTTTTTTTTCATTTTCTTGCTTTGGTGTTTCAAAATCGCTTTCAATTTTATTACTATATTACAATATTCTTGGTTTTTTGACAAAGGGCAGCAGTATTTGCATCAGATTTGTAGATGTTGTACAGAGGGCAGCAGTATTTGCATCAGATATTCAGCAGCAGTATATACATTCAGAATACAGAAAGCAGGTGAATGTTCATACTGAATATTTAGGGAAGCAAGGGTAACTTTGGCAAGGATGACCACTTCACAGCACAATGTTCCTGCTCAGAAAAGTTAAGTATAAAACTGGAATTATAACCTGTGCCTGATTTTCCAAGGAGTGAATGAACTTTAGTTACAGGAATAATGAATACTGATAGGCAGATGTTGTTAAGCTGGGAGCAACAACTTATTTGATACATAATTATGTTGTACAGATTACTTTATATGGGTTGGAAGATCAATTCAATATTTGTAAATACAAAATGATGGATATTCGAAATACCAAGTGATAGGTTTTGAACAATAACTTGTAACAGCTCTGCAGAAATCATGCAAACAATGTTAAATACATGTTATACACAATTCCTCACTTTTAGACACTTTAGATATTTTATGTTGTACTTTGAAAAACGTACATAGCAAATAAAATTGCCGACCAACATACATTTTTATCTGAGGTATGTTTAATCTTATCCACATCCTTATATAATGGCACTAATACAGTCTATCCATCAGTAGTGAGCAACATAACTTTAATTAAACAGTATCATTCCTTTTTAGGATAAAGTATTTTATATTTTTCCAAACTCTCAGTGTCAAAAATGTACAAATTACAAAACCACTTTCAATAACTTATAGCATGCTGTCAGGTCAAGAATAGTGTATTAATGTTTTGTTTTAAAACAACAGTGTAAGCTGAAGCAACAATTTAAAATTCAGAGGCAACAGTGAAACAGCAGTAAAAACTAACAAGTGATCTGAATAACAATGATAAGAACAATTATTATGAGATTCATCTACAGTGTACAATTGCCTTTTCCATGAGCATGTTACTTATTTTTTTTAGCAGAAAAGTTGAATAACCGTAAATAAAATGTGATATGACTAAATGCTCAAAGTAACTACCATAATAACAGAATATCCTTAAGACCTTCACATTCAAATTGCCCATCATTAACTAATAATTAGGGTCAGACATGTTGTTTAATGAAGCCATTTTAGCCCTTACAATGGACAAGTAAATGATAAGTTACGCTGACAAGGCTTCTAAGACCAGAGCAATTTAGTAGCCATTGTCTTTGAAAGCAGACAATTTATTTAGACAAAGTGTCTAGAATGACCAGTAATGTGATAGAAAAAGTATACAATTAATGGGTCATTTACTTTAGCTCACAATAACTCACTGTGCTAGCTACATTGACTGATTCATACCAAGTTAAAGAGCAGACAATCTTAGCTTCTCATGCCCTGCCGTTTGTATGTATCAGAAAACAAATAAAATTCTTGTTGAAAAATAACTCAGAATGGGCATAGAAATGTCAAATCTTGTTGGTACATGAATCCATGGATTTTGATGATTGAATTTCGAAACCAATAGTGTAACATGAGGGCTATGATGGCCCTATATTGCTCACCTGAGTACCAGTGCTCCAAAAGACAAGAAAGTAGGTCAAAAGGTCATGACTAGGTCACCCAGACAGTTTTGAAATGTGCTGGCAAAATTGTACCCACAGTCAAAATTTAATTACTGTTACTGAGCTTCAACGTTTGTCAAAAGGTCAAGGTCGACATACCTGGTGACCTGTTTTTTTATGCCATGTTAATTTATACCCAGTTTGGATCTTGACCTAAAATTTAGGAAGCCAACATTATGACGAATTTAAACATTATCAGATTAATTTAAACATTATGACTTAGTTTTAGGATGACTGGGGAACAAAATGGCTTCTATGAGTATTTACATGGTTTTTCTATGATTTGACCGGGTGACCTATTTTTTATCACACTTGACCTAGCTTTGAACTTGACCTTGAGTTCATCAAAATTAGGTACAATATGTGGTTTCTACAGTGTTCACAAGGTTTTTTCTATGATTTGACCTTATGACCTAGCTTTTGACCCCATGTGGCCCAGTATATAACTCCTTCTATGGAGTACACTCTGACTGATTTTCAAGAGAATCTGGTCACCTAGTTTTTGAACTGATGTTACCATGTTTGAACTGGGCCTAGAAATCATCAAGACAGACATTCTGGATAACTTTCAGGATAATTTGGGATCAAATGTGGCCTCTGGTGTGTTCACAGGGTGACCTGGTGACCTAATTTTTATTGTCATATGACCAAACTTGACCTAGAACATTCTGAAAGCATCATGGAGGGTGTTTGGGGGGGTGAATCATGCATAAAGTGCTGGTCATAAAATATCTTACATGCAAACAGATAAAGTAGCATGTACTATAGTTTCATGGACAACCCTCAAAATATTCTGCCCTAAGCAGATGACCAAATTTAATCAAAAAGTCTCTTTCATACCTTCATGGTAACAATGACTTTTCAAAGATGGCAGACTGCAATGATGGAACTACAACATAATGAACAGACTGACAGTTTGATTATGCAAGACTTCCCATGGGGATAAACAAGTTTTTATTAGAATAACAGTCTGTACATCTATAGAAAAGGCTCTGTAGACAATCAGGTGGAAGAACAATCAGGATTTCACACATATACTTCCAGGCAACTGTCTGTGAATGTGACTTGATAGATCCATATAAGCATACTTATTGTTATGCAAAAGCTGACTAAAAAATAATAAATATCCAACATTATTTTCTGCACCTTACAAAATGTCACTAAATATAGAACTTATATCCACTATCTGGTGGCAAGGGCTGATCAACCAACACATTAGCCATCTGATCCTTTAAGATGTCTCCTACATCACCTGTCAAGTCTTGTTTTAATTAAGTGGAAAAGTTTGTGTGTTTTTCTTCATATCTTGCAATTTATTGTGTGAAAGAATGTTTAAGTTTATAGGAATTTATTTTAGTATAATTACAAAGATAGCTCCGAAGAAAGCTCTTAAGAAAGCTCTGAAGAAAGCTCCTTAGCTTATTGAATCGCTCTCGAACACTCGTTCCAGATGTCATCAAGCTCACACGAGAGAGGCAGCATGTTTTTCCTCACTGCTATCCATTTACAGCTCGGTGGACTTAGGCATGTGTGGCATCAGTGTCACACCTCATTCTCAGGCTGGGATTCGTCCCCTGGACCTCCTGTTAGGGTCAGTAAATGCCCTACTATTGAGCTATCAAGGCCCACGTAAGAACGTGTTTGACAACTTCATACCTGACTGACTGAAGATAACTTAAGGAAATAATGTTAGCAGACTTTGAGTAATAACTAAATTTCCTTTAAGCATGTAAAAATATTTGTAACAGGAAAATCCTTAATGCTAATGAATAGAAAAGCTGCTGCAATTTCAACGGTAAAGTCTGCGAAAACATTGATGTGATGATAATTAATATCAGAACCACTTAGTCTAGTGTTATCCTATAAGTCACTCATTTATCTGCAATTCATACCAGTGTGGTGTAGATATAGTCACTTACAATGAAGTTATTTGCGCAACATTTTTTTAAAAGTTTGTTGCAGTGAATATTTTTTCTTTTGCATCACTATATATAGACGATGTCGAGGTAAAGTTACAGGTTCAAATCACGGCTTCTTCTTCGAAAAACCTGAAGAGTGAGACAGCACTTTTAATACCCTGCCTCAGCTGTTAATGATTATGTACCCATCCTATAAACTGAGAGATTTAAGTCTGAATTTGACATTTTGTTATGGTTAGATTACAAACTATCAGGACACTTATAGATATTTAATAATCTTAGAGAGCTGTTAGAAATAGGATTGTCCTGACTGATTCTATCTTAACTATTGTTTTTCAATAACTCAGAAGTTTCAGTTTTGTAAATATTTATCTAAATTGACAAATAATGGTTTGTTACGAATAATAGCAAAAGCTTTTATTCTTCACTTTTCCTGACTGCATTAATCATTTCCATGTTTTCCTGGTTACAAACTTTGTCCTGATTAATCAAGATTTAAGAGCGTACAGACAGACAGAAGATGAATGCATAAATAGATGCAAAACATGATTCTTCAAGTGTTGCCCTTCTGTTTAATTTCAACTTTTAGAACTAAAGTGTCCTCCGATAATGAGCTAATAAAACAGTACTAGCCCTGGGCAAGGACATATAATTCAGAATTCTCAACGGTTATTAATATAATTCACCATTTTCTGGACAGATGCCCCAGGAGGCATTGTTTTCTATTTTAAAACTACCGCTTCCTAACCCATGAATGTGTCAAGAGATTTACTTACTCAGCATCATAAAAAACTAATAGACAATAACCATACTGATACAAGAGTACAGAGAAAACACTGGGGAAACATGGGCAAGTTGAAATCTCTGATGATGATTGCGAATGTTCTGTTCTTGCGCGGATGAAAATTGAACAAGATTCAATTCATTTCAATAAAACTTGTAAACCATTAAATTGCTGACAAGTAAAATAAATATTACTGTTTACTGTTCAACAGCACTCAATCTTCTATGACAAGATGTCAATATTTTTCTATATTTGCTTCTGGGAATTTGTTAACTTTTTTCTTCCGTTCTCCTCCGGAAATAAATAAAAAACTTTGACATGTTTCTATCATTACCACGGCAGTACATAATAATGGGATTTTAGCATCTTAACCGAAATTATCCGCAGAAAACATTATATACCTAGGAACATACAAAATATTCTGAGAGTGTCATCCCTAATTGGATTTATGAGAACAACTCCCAGTGGTGATATATGATTGATATGCTTAATCTACAATCTTATATTGGACACGTCCCTTCCTGGCGGAAGGAAGTCAGATGAGCTATAGCATGTCCTTAAGTCTTATTCCTGTCACGCTGTATCCCTAATTGATTGTTTCTGTGAGGATAAAAGTGCGAGAGGGTCAGTTATTCTGCTCCATTTTAGAACTTGAGTAAAGAACAAGTAAACATCTCATGTACCCGAGAATCACAACCCATTTCCCTCCCCATCAACTCCCCAGAACAGAACAGAAGAGAAATCAGGACTGCAAGACCCCAGTAAACACACGATGTCATACCAACATTGGATCAAAGTTGGATTAAGGTCATGACGCCGATAACCATAAACCAACGCCTGTCGGACATTGGGTCCCTTATGTCGATGCAACTTCAGGTTTAAACGTTGGATCGACATAGGATTAGAGTTGGATTATGGTTGTGACATCAGCGTCTACTATCCAACGTCTATCCGACATGGTAACAGTGTGTGTTTACATTTAGCTAGTCCGCTGATTTTTATCCACAGATACGAATATATTGTTTCACAGCTACTGCATGCTTGCATGGAAAGTTACTCTTGAAATCATCATCAATAATTAAAGTGCTCTGTGTACAAACATGGTGTAACTGAAAATAAACTTGAAAGTTTGGCACTCTTGTTAGAGACTGTGTTATTACAGAATTCTCGACCCATGCTTGCATTATGATTTATTGTCTGAACATTTACCGCCATGAAAACCCAAGTTATGTTTATTTTGTTTAAAAATATGGTTGCATATAGGTAAGAAAATCATGCGGAAATAGTTGAATTTGGGTCATAGTGTTGTTGGAAAATGGTTGGATATTCATCCGGAATGGTCATTTTCTGACGTCGGTAGAAATGGGGATTCTGACATCTAATCAGTTTGCAAAACCAACAAAAATCCAATGTTAATCCAACATTGGAATCTAACGTCTATACAACGTTAAGTTGAGGTCTATCGTTTATCAGGCAGGATATGCTTCATAACATTCTAAAATGGAAATAATGCATATTGAAAAGTAACAAAGGCCAAAGAAACATATTACACAGAATGCAAAAAGACAATCAATCACACAAGTCAGGTACAATTAATAATTCATTTTGAGGCATCTCTTACAAAATGTAAATCAGTTTTATTTACAAACCATCCCTACGGATTTAAGAATACCTCCAATAATTAATTGCCCCTCAGTTTCTAATATGATACCCAGGTCTTCCATCAGGCCACTGGGAAATTGATGATCCAGATAGCACAGCGGTGGATAATTTTTGTGAAAAATGATTGCTTTTAGTTCTAATTGTGCTGGTGAAATAGAATCTTAGATTACCAGGGAGATTATTAGAAGCAGCTGTCAGAGGGTAGTTATTTTCAACACATTAAAAATGATTTTTCCTTTTGCTGACCATATTTTACATTCGCTCAGTAATGATCAGCATACATTAATGTTTCATAACAGAAAATGCAGATTAAAGTTTTATACAGGAAAACAGCCAATCATATTAGTAGTTTAAAGTCTCTGGTGAATTTAACTCATTTGTGCCTCAGTATAGTCTCTATTTAAAGATATACCTTTCCAAGAAAAGACAACATAATGCTCAGGATTTAAATATTTAGCCTTTTAGAAGAGAAATCTGTAAAACATCCCTTTTTTAAGGAAGTAGACTTGCCCAAATTGGAAGTTGGATAATCCCGTTGTAAAAATCTGGGTATGAATGGGTTTTAATAAAGATAAAAAAATTCTACCTGTTAGACGCTGAAGTAAACCAAGAATTTAAATCTGACATTTCAAGAAAACCAGATAGATCTGATATTGGACCAGAAGAAAAAACAATGACATTGTAATCTGACATTGTACACTGATGACATTGTTAGAACACTGTTAAAATCTGACATTGTAAGAACACTGATAAAATCTGACATTTGTAATAACTCTGATAAAATTGACATTTTAAGAATACCGATAAAATTGACATTTTAAGAATACCGATAAAATTGACAATGTAAGAATACCTATAAAATTGACAATGTAAGAATACCTATAAAATTGACAATGTAAGAATACCGATAAAATTGACATTGTAAGAATACCGATAAAATTGACATTGTAAGAATACCGATAAAATTGACATTGTAAGAATACCAATAAAATTGACATTGTAAGAATACCTATAAAATTGACATTGAAAGAATACCGATAAAATTGACATTGTAAGAACACTGATAAAATGTGACATTGTAAAAACACTGATAAAAATTGTGTCATTATTGTGAACTTTGATAAAAATTTGACATTGTAAAAACTTGTGATTAAATGTGACATTGTTAAACTTTGCAATCAAACAGATAAAATATTGCTTGATAAGGACAGCAAGCAAATCTAATATTGTGAGAGTACAGGTAAAATCTGACATTGAAAGATAACCAGTTAAATATGGCATTTTGTAAGAACACTCATAAAATATGACAACATAAGGACAGCAAGCATGGTAGCAAAGGCTGAAGCATCGTTACAAGAACGAATGAAATATCACTTATCACTGATGGTCCTGTTGGTCTTATGAGAAAACTTTACTTTGCCAATTTGCACCAGAATATTGTGCTACAATATTGGATATTTTGTATTAAAATATACCAAAGCTGGGACCTAGATATTGTTTGCCAATATGGCACCAGACAGCAGTATAAATGACTTCTCCAAAATGAGATTTTTTAAAATCAGACACTTCTAAATAGTAGAAAAAGAAATTGTCTTCTGCTGCTACAACAGATTAATTATTTTGATATCATTTCCAGCTTTCACTCACACGTTTAGTTTACAACCCATAAAAATAGACCTAAAAATTGATTATTCCTTAGTACAGAGAGTTCTAGGCAGACAGATTTCTAAGGAAAGACCAGTACAAAAGGATCTCTCCTTGAAGTGGCTTTGATTAACTGACCATTAAAACCAATTTATTTGACAGAGTCTCTAATCCCCGTTGAAGCTTCTGGCAGGGTATCAACAGATTTTTCTTGTTGTAAATTTGGCATAGCCTACTGGTTTATGTCATTATGGACAACATTTAAGAAGATACTTATCTCTGAATTCGACACAAAGTTGGCAGTGGTATTTCAGAAATATTGCATTTTTCACCACCCTGATATGTCTGACCGTCTTTTAGTGTCCATCATTAGAATATGTGAAATGTTTCATGATAATGAGTTGTATAAAACCTGGAAACAGTTTATAGGTACATTTTTTTCTTCATAATATACTGCTTGGTTGAGAGGGGAATACATTTAAAAGCAATGATTGCAGACAGCTGCTACACAGTCACAGCAGGGATTATCATTTAAACAAATATTGAAGACTGAAAAAAAATGTTGACAGCAGAGACAACTGACAGCAGTGTTACAACTCTTGCACCTCCTTCCTGTTTGTCTGTTTGACTGACTGTAAGTGTCAAAATATATTCATACAATATTTCTTCAAGTTCCTAAGTACTATTATCATTAAAGTACATGATAAACAAGAGGCCCAAAAGGGCCTGTATCGCTCTACTGGTCTCACCAGACTGTTCTGAGTAAGTTTTGTGAAAATCTTTTGCAATGTTCTCAAGAAAAATCGATTACAGGTCACTGTGACCTTGACCTTTGATCCACAGACAGCAAAAACAGTAGGCATCATCTAATCATCCTAAGAAGTTTGAAGACTGTAAGTCAAACAGAATTCAAGATGATGAGTGGAAAAGATTTTGTCACTGTGACCTTGACCTTTAACCTACTGACCCCAAAAACAAGAGGAATCCTCTACTTACTAAGCCAATTATCCTATCAAGTTTGAAGACTAGATCTCAAGATATTGACTGGAAAAGATTTTCAAAGTAAGGGTCACTGTGACCTTGATCTTTGACCCACTGACTTCAAAACAATATGGATCAACTGCATGTTGCAGGAAGCCTTCTGGAAAGTTTGATGAAAGTTGAATGAAAATTGTGACCTGTAGAATGTTATCAAGGAAACACTATCAGACTGTGACTGTGACCTTGACCATTGACCCACTGAATCCAAAAATAATATGGATCATCTACAAGTTGCAGGGATACTTATCAGCAAGTTTCATTAAAGTCAAATGTTAATTGCAACCTGTAGAGCATAATATCTGGGACGAATATATACTATCGGGATTGGAAACGGCTATGATACGCTAATCCATTATCGATTTTTATTGCCGTCCGTGGCCGCTATTTTGAAAGATAATTTGCATTTTTTCCCGTACACATAACAACAAAATACACCAATTTCAAGCACTTTGAAGTGTTTCAAACACTAGAAACATTACTTGTCTTTAGTTTGAAATTATATTTTTTCAGCACACGACTTGATACAAAGTCAAAACATGCTGCGAAATGCGACTGGTCATTTCAAATCCTTTTTCGAATCCGTCGCCATTTTTGAGCGAACGTTCTTGAAATACAGATTTAATCACTAACAAACGGTGGTAAAAATATTTTACAGTATATAGAATGAAATAATAATAAAATGCCATCACCATATCTAGAATTTCATTGTCAACATTTGTCAAGTTTTACAGCTTTGTTTTACGCTTTCTGCCGCTTAATTATTTTACTTCTAGATTCAAGATGGCCGCTTCCCGTTCGGACGGCCACGAATTTTGCGAGACTTTGCGTCGTTTCACACTCCGTTAATATCATTGCTCCAGATAATATCAAGGGAAAGTTTATGGACAGACAGACGGACGCACTAAAAATTGGCAGTTGTCACACTATTCTTTTGTTTTCTTTTCTATACTTTGAAGCCACATAAGCCGAAAAATTATAGCCGCATTAGACAAACATTAATGCCATTTCTCCTTACTCTTTTATTATATTCTCAAATATTGATGATATTTTATACATCACAGCCCTTTAAATAAATTATTATACAAGAGTGATTCCCCTTACATTACTACAACACTAAAAATTATAAGTAAATTTAATTATTTTTTGTTACATGACTTTGTGTAAGCATCAATTCCATGAGAGAATACCAAATAGACTAGAAGAAGACTTTGGAAAAATATGCTCTGCAAATAAAGTACAGAAAAGTCATGAGTGATTCCATTTTCTGCTCAAGCAATAAATATAAGCCAATTAAAAGCCAGTCAGATAATTGATATTTTGCTATAATATTCATTCTCTTTGGTCTGTTTTCTATGCTTGACAGATTAATGGCTATTTTACTATTGCTCACAATTTCTCATTATTATACCTAGATAAAACAGTTCAAAAAATGATGAAATTTTAATGAAACAATTAAGATTATTACCCCAGTTATGATGCCAGCTTAACCTGAATGTCATCAGAAAACTCTGAGTTTATTAAAGTCACATAAGTGCACAGCTGAAGGTTTAAAAGCAATCTGAGAACAAGAAGACGCCAAAGCAGGTTTAAACGGTGCCTATAGAAATTGTAGAATTAAAAAAAACCAGTCACCTTAAAATTTAAATTTAAAACAATTTAAAAATCCATTTTTAGTAACAGTGACCTTGACCTGAAAAAATATTTTTTGCTAAAAACAATTTAAGGGTCCCTTGACCCTAATGACCCCAAATGCAATCCCAAGCTTCCTCTCCATGCAAGCTACCTTCACACCAAGTTTCATTACAATTGGTCACTCCTAACTAAAGTTATTGAGCGGAAACAATTTTTCTATTTTTAGTGACAGTGCCCTTGACCTTGACCATAGTGACCCTAAATGCAACCTAAGCTTCCTCTCTGAGCAAGCACCCTACACACCAAGTTTCATTGCAATTGGTCACTCCTAACTCTAGTTATTGAGCGGAAACCATTTTTCTATTTTTAGTAACATTGACCTTGACCTTGACCCTAGTGACCCCAAATGCAATCCCAAGCTTCCTCTCTGTGCAAGCTCCTTACACACCAAGTTTCATTGCAATTAGTCACTCCTAACTCTAGTTATTGAGCGGAAACCATTTTTCTATTTTTAGTAACATTGACCTTGACCCTAGTGACCCCAAATGCAATCCCAAGCTTCCTCTCCTCGCATGCTACATACACACCAAGTTTCATTGCAATTGGTCACTCCTAACTGGAGTTATTAAGCGGAAACCGTTTTTCTATTTTTAGTAACAGTGCCCTTGACCTTGACCCTAGTGACCCCAAATGCAATCCCAAGCTGCGTCTCCATGCAAGCTACCTACACACCATGTTTCATTGCAATTGGTCACTTCTAACTAAAGTTATTGAGCGGAAACCAATGATTGACACCCACCTGCCGCCGGACATATGACATCGGCATTCTAATAAGTTAAAAAACAAGAGCTGTCAGTAGGACAGCGCGCTCGACTTTTTTAGTGCTTGCCAATAAAACAAAACTTTGACAGTT
>JAUMHA010233265.1:0-10726 GCA_032359765.1 Saxidomus gigantea | reverse complement strand
CCTTTCAGAAGTCAGATTTGTCTTTAATATAGTTTCTCTGTAAAATGAGAAAGAAACGTTATATTCAAAGTAGTGACTGAAATGTTTAGAAATGACACGGCATAAAATTTACTTACTTAATGTAAAAAGTACAGACTCACTGAATATCTAATCAAATATGTAGTAGACACTTACCTCTGTGTTTACCTTAGTGTGTATTGAAGGCTGTTTTATTAATCTTCTCGCACACAAGCTGTGTGTGTTTGTTAAGAAGTAGGTTATGTTTTGCTTGTCGAAATTTGCATTTGTAAACATGGTAAAAGCAGTATTTTAAACAAAATACAATACTGTTTACATATGTTATGACTCTCTCTCTCTCTCTCTGATAATTATAAAGCTGCTTGTTTCATCTTTTAAAATAGAATATATATTTAGCATGTGCACACAGTCCATTTAATACACACGTTTGTAACCTGTTGAATTCCATCGTCAATTGGCTGGTCTCTTTGTTGAGTACCTATAATCAAACAATTCTCTAAATTGTATAGGGATGTCTTTGAAAACTGATAGGGTTTTGGTGAGTTTGGAAAGAAGATTTTGTTACTATAGTAAATATTGCCAACTTTTAATGCGTAGTAACATCTTTTTAAAGTGTAGTTGCAAATTATTCTTAACAAATTTGTATACACTGCTTAATCTTGTTTGTAAATTCTGTACAGAATTTGACTTTTCTGCATAATATATACGTACACCTTTCAGCGAAATAGAAGTTGGACAAAAAAAATCGATCGTCAACTTTTTCTCTTATTAATCAAACAGCTTGTAAAGTGGTTACTAAATTCTTAAATAAAATTGTGACTATTGTTAGCATACGATATTGTATACGGTAGATCATCATATCATATGACAATGAGTCATAACTGTCAAATCATATATGATTACTCCTGTACTACATAGCCAAGAGCATATAAAATGTTGTAGTTGTCGAATAGGAATAGTTATGTGCTCCAGTTTTATCTTAGTAGTAAACTTTTGACAGTCTATGGCGATATTAAACAAAGTGTTCATCAAACGAACAGCTCAGCTTAGCAAGTCGACCTCCATAAATTCTACAGATTCCACCACCACCTACACATTAAATAATGCACACAGAGGTAAAACTAGTATTTGCTACTTGTACAGAGCTATGAAACATTATCAAAGATATTTGTACCTAAGACTAAACTTTATACTGTCTTACAGCTTTACATCGGCGAATTGCAGCAATACTAGAAAACTAGACGGAAAGTCATAAGATATTATTTAACGTTAATTGCCTGACTACAAAATACAGTTACAAGCCAATGCATACAATCTAGTTATAGTTATGATAATTATGTAAGTCAATGCAATTTAGGATTGTCACAGTTTATTTCAAAACCATTCCCGATTAGTTAGTCATAAACAAAGAGGTAGTTTGGACATGCCGAAAGAGATAAGACGTAGTGGAAATAACAAAAGAAGTGTTTATGTTGGCATAAATCTGAGACAGAGAAAACAGTTTTCATTCGGACTTTTGCAAATAAAGCTTCTCGACCACAGCATTTGCTGAAAAAAAGAGCTTCTTTAAAAACTTCTATATTGTAGATATATTTAAATAGAAGACGCCTATGAAGACTGACAAATCCGATAAACGGTATAGAAATATTAACTGTTACACAAGAATATGCACCACAAAATATTACATTTAGTGTTTAAAGTACTTAGTAGAAATCAGTATTTTTTGACAATTTTCTTTTATTATGTCAATTTTATGCTTTCAATTTTGTGATGAAAAGTTTTAAAATAATCATAATGTCTGCAAATTTACATAAATGTAATTAATAACCGGAAAACTCCGGATTCGGCCTAGAAGAGTTTGATTTAGTATGTGCAAAGTTGTCATATCGACACATTTATATTCTTATAATGTTTTTGTACTTCTGATTTTATATAAAATTCTTTTTTGGCAATAACTAAAGTCTTGATCGTTCGGCATTGAGAAACAAATAATAGTTTAATAGTGGTCCCACGCAGCTAGTGTTACATTTTTTTCAAAACCGACAAAGACAACTATGTTAATAATACGAAGATATGATCAGGGGTGAATTTTCAAAAGAGACCAAATAACTTTTGTTTCAAATTTATTGTATGTAGACATAATTTGTGCAAATTTGTGGTAAAAAGTAGGTTAATTCAATAAAGCCGAACTGGCGTGTATTCAAAACACGCGATATTTGATACTTTAGGTCATGATTTATCAAAATTTCAATCTAGTACACTATTCAGTGAAATAACTGTAGACCTACAACCGGTTAACGAGTAGTATTCGTGTCGATCCTACAGATTTTTATTAAAAGAGCAAAACAAATGAACAATTAGTTTTTTGTACCTGTCGCCATATTATACTTTGTTAGCGTTTAGAGTATATTTAGTGGTTCTTTTCGTGCTTAGCAGGCTTTATATACATGTATGAAGAGGCCATTTGACATACTCAAATAAAAATAAAGAGAGTTGTTGATCAAGTGTCTTTAATCTCAGTGACCAAGTTTTTCTACCTATATTTATTCTTAATTATAAATTTGATTAAGGTTTCATTACAATATATTTTTACCAAGTATCTAGAAAATTGGTTTGAATAATAATGATATTTCAAAGTTTATTTCTCATCTGACCATGACATTTCCTTATCCAATAAGCTCTAGCTTCAAATGATACAATAATATAAACAATATTCTGATTTAGGGTCATACATGCAGCATCGAGTGCTTAGTTGTCATGATGATCTAACTTTATAGCTTGAAACATAATATCTTACACAAAGTTAAGTTGGGCGTCATTATTTTTGTATAACTTTGACCCAAGTAGAGCAAAACTATTACATGTACCTTTGAAATAACCAGACATATAAAGTAGATAGTTTTAGCTAATGTCGCGTGTAACTAAAATGTATGATCTCTAGGATCAAATTACTTTACAGAAATTTTGTTAAAAATGTAAAAAAAAGTATCAGATTGACCTAACCAGTTATGACTATTGACTTTGTAAAATGGGGATTTTCATCTTGTGTTTAGTAACTGGAAAATTGTGATAACTAGAATAATGATTATGAAATCTTATGCAAAAGTAAAATGGCATGCGGAAATTTACTAGAAATTGCATTTACAATTTTAAATGTTTTATCAACAAGTAGTTACTGAGGACCCTTTTGTCTAATAGATATATTCCTTGTTTTCTTTCGGTTTCCTTATGAAATTTTTCAATCAAAAAGACATTTTTAAACAAAAGTGTACTAGTTCTTATTTTGTAAGACACCGATTACATGAAGTATGCTAGATTAAAATGTTGACTAACACTCTAACGATGCTACAGCCTGCAGTCGCGAAAGAAATAAGGGCAACAAAAGTCATCCCTTGTTTTCTTGAAATTAAATGTTTTTCTTAAATTGTACAAGGATAGAATATCTAAACTTACAAGGCAATTGTGACTATAAAGGCTCCATAAACATGCCAAAACACTATCACAGTGGTATTTCAATTAGTAAGTGACCTTAAATTTTACCTTTGATCTGATTTTACTCCAGTGTTTCACCCATGTTTCATTATTACAATCCAAAGCATTCTAATGTCCACTGAATAATCACCCAAGCTTCTTTCTTCATCAGTTCGCGGACACCGAGAGGTAGACAGACTCATCAGCAGTCATTATCTTGCTGAAAAGAAACATTGACTGTTTACATAATGTATATTTCTTGAAAAAATAGATATTACTATGAACAATGCTTTTAGCCCCCACATCTATGTCAAGATCATTTTGGGTCTAATTAGGCCCAACATATATGAAGAGTTAATGCCCTTATTATCAATTTCACTTCGAAATTGACATGGTTTAAACTAGAACCTGCATAGCAGGGTCATTATGTTCAAACCTTGCTAGAATGTAAATGACTACAATAATCTCGTTCCACATCGATTGTTGGCCGGATAGGTAGAAAGGGCCAAGAGTTTATCAAAGGGCCAAACAGAACTGTGTTTGCATTCCTTTGCAAGTCATGTTAGGATAAATTGTGTCACAGTATAATCTATGAGTTCGATTGGGCTTTGTCGGGTATAAAACTAAATTACTATATTTTTTGGGTTGTTTTCATGAAGCTTGATCAGAGGGTATCAATGTCTATATGACGTCCTTGTCAGAAGCTGTACAGAAATAAGGTAATTTCGGCTAAAGACTTAGGACACAATATCATCAAATCTTACTTTTGTGAAGCTGGGTCGCCGATGATTTGCATAGAAACTAAACCATGCCAATATTATATCAAACTAAAGTAAAGCTTTGTTTAACACTCTACTGCATGCTTTCAATGTTGTTATGATTTACATAGTCACTTTAGGTCACACAGGGACCACCATGGCCATTCCGTTCAATAGGCTGCATAAATTTAAAGATCTCATAAATATTTTGTAAAGTTGTAACACGATAACCCTTTGTTTTTTTATCTATTTTGAATACGTTTAAATCTTGTTTTAAAATCGTTGTATATAGATTCTATTTATAGTTCATGACCTTGTACTAGATTTTGACATGTTAAACAAAAATAAACATCTGCACAAAACTCCGCATGAACAACTTTAATGAAAGGTATAAACTGTGTAAATCGTCTATTTTATATTAGATCTATGAGAAACAATATGTGAAATGCAATTACTTTACTTGAAAATTAAAACGAAAGTGTAAAGTCATGCCACCAACCTGCTGAGATGCAAACATAAACTAAATCATTGCATGCATGCTTCCGTTACCAGCTCAAAATCATCTTGTTTTCACAAAACGAACTCTTTGTGATTTTGCTCATCAATACAATTTCTGTGGAAATGCATTAATAGCATGTTAAATCCAAGTAATTCATTGTATTTCGTTCCTTAGATTGTTAGCGTTTCCTGTGACCTAGATCTACTTCCTTTTCCAGTTTTTAATCTACTATTCCTAGAAACCGGCTATAAATAGTACACCATTCATTTATTGATCAAGAACAACCTATGAATACAAATTTACAGTCTCAAATATATATGTGTCTTAAATTTCTTAATATTTACTCTGAAATTTTAAATGCTTGAGAGGGAGGTTATGCAAAATGGAATTCCATTTGTATGTGGAAGTATATAGGTCTCCATGTAGATCTAAATCTACTGTGCAGGTTTTGGAATCGCTAAAAAGACTGTATTGGATTTCAGGATTATTTCAGGATACCTTTTCTAAAGTAGGTCTAGATGTGTTTTGTTTTAGATCTTGGATGATTGTCGTTCTGTAAAAGAAAAGTTAAAGGAAAAAAAACAAGTTGACAACTGCATTCGATGTGGTATCCATGGACAACATGTGCAATCTGTTTTCAAAGAAGTGTGACATTGTAACTTTTATGGGCAATTAAATCTGCAAAAAGTACATGCATGTGTACTTTTTCAGATAATCACTTGATTTTGTTTAGATTTGTAGCTCACCTAAGAACCAATTGCATATTTACAAATTGGTGAGCTAGACTATGATCGTTTGATGTCCGTAGTTCCTTGAGGTCATCAGATTCTACAGATGACATATTCTCCTATGTCATTGGTGCAATTCCAACTTCTCTCACAGGTGGAATGATTTTTGCCGTTTTTCTCTTTTAAAATTGCTCAAATGGTGCTATTCCATTGTCCGTAATGGTCATCATAGTCCAAAATAAGATAAATTTTAAACGGCATCTACTCCTATTATTATATACTAATTTATTTATTCTCAATTGCGAAACAAGTTCCTACAACTCTTTTGGAAGCAACCTCGAAGAGTGACAGGCAATGTGGAATTATATGTGTCTTGCCTAAGGACACTACCGACTTGGGTAGCATATATGCAAAGTAATTTAGATTAAATAACCGTGTAGGCAATTTTAATAGCTTTATTTTCATGCCAATTTTATTGTTTTACGTCAATAAATGGTCTCAGTACAATAAGTATAAGACAAAATTTGTCACCGTACAACAGACGTAAAATTGGCGCGACATGGTCCTGTTTGCGATGTCATGTTAACGTTTTGTACATGAATAACGTCAAATAAACTATAGATCCGAATCAGAAATATCGTCAAGTTTCAGTTGGTAGCGAACTGAAAGGTAGACTAGATAATTTTTATATAGTATGCTTCCACGTATACAGTCTTCTTCTTCGAAAACTGCATGTATCATTCAGTCTAACGGTATGGTGTAACCTTACTAGAATAGAAAAAGCATTTTAACGTCATTTCCTCATTTAACCACATTGTCAATTGTAACCACATTTCCCCAGTAATATTATGGGGATTGTCCTCTTCTACAGCTGCTTCAAATGGCCTATTCTGTTCAACCTCACTGAATAAAATGGTCCCCAAAGATAAAAAGAAAAAGAAAAGAAAACGAAACAAAACCTTAAACGACATTAGCTAAACTACTTGGTTTATGTCAGTCAAACTAAATGACATCTTCTAATCTACTGCTCTATTAAGAAGTATTTTCACATGTTAAGAGTTTGTTTTGAATGACTCTCTATCAAAGTTGATGCGTCTTTTAAATTACGTTCATAATATGTTTCATGAGATAGTTATATTACGAAGTAATTTGCAGTAAATTCTTTTATCTCTAAGCAAAAGCAAAGTAAAAACAGTGTTTGTAAATAAGTTACAATGCTCGTTTGAACAAGTCTGAAAGCAAAGTGGAATGTTTTAACGACACATAAATACATTAAAAAATGGTTGCCCTCGAATGGCGATAGCCTGATTTAGGACCAATAACAATTCGGTATATGACCTGTTAACAGTTTATAAGGCGGATACATGTAAAATACGGTTATCTTGTAAGTTAACATATATGAAGGTCCCTTGTTACTTTTTATAAAATGCAGGTCTATATTAAATTGTAACAAAAGTAGTCAAGCTTTTATCAGTCATATTATATGTGTCCGAATTTCATGTCAAGGCAACGAGTTTTAACATAACTGAACAAGTCATAAATTTTGGCTGTTCAAACATGTTATCTTTGGAAAATTTCACCACGTTGAAAACCGTGAGTAACATGTGCGTACATGATGAAGATAATACAAGATACACACAGATAACGTTTCAATTGCCGCATGAATATAGTTTGAGGTTACGTCAAAATTCACTGATTCAGGAGTTCCCTAAAATAATGTTCAAGGGAACACTAGCTCATTATTTAAACTGTTTTCATATATTGTAAGTGCAGTAGTAAAGGACAACATACATAATGTAGACACAACACATATCACCAAACCAACACATACGAGGGTACATCAAAACCTCCCTGTCCAAACACATAAGCATTTCCGAAAACGTGTCAGAGTAAGCATTTTGAGTAATTATTTTTACTGACTAATGCATTCGAAAACGTGTGCGAAAGCTAAGGAGGGGTTGAAAAAAGGTGCTGTAAGCTATTGGTGAAATGAGTTAGGGAAGAGAGACGGATAGAGAGAGATGGAAAAGTATCTGCACATGAAAGGAATGCCACCGAAGGAAATTCACGACGACATGTAAAATACACTTGGTGATGACTGTTCTTCATATTTAACTTTAAAGAGTCGGACTGCTGAATTCAAATAATAGCGGTGAAAATGATCCAGTCAGGTCGTCTTAAAGAAGCCATTACCGAAATCTAAGCTGATGTTGAACTTCGTGTGGTAATGCACGATAGAAGAGTGGCCATTCAACATATTGCTAAGATTGCTTTTGGAATAAGTTTTAGTTCCGTCCAATTAATTCTGTCTGATATTTTTCACATGAACAATCTACGGGCAAGATAATTTCCAAGTGCACCTGACCAAAAATGACTAGGCTGAATGCTTCCGGAGAGTGTTTGACACATGTTAGCGAAACCAAGAAAACTATGACCAAGGATAAGGCGTAGATGCAGGCATTGGAAACATCAAGTTTCACCATCACCAAAGAAGTTCAAGCAGATGCCATCAATAGGCAAGACTGCAGGGTGTTATCATGGTGGATTTTCTTCAGAGTCAGATGATCGCTGGACAGTATTATGATAATGAATAATTGGATTAAAAACGGAGAGGAAAGCTCACAGCAGATATTTGTTTGCTCCAGGATAATGCTTCTGTGCGCACAAGTTGTAGTAGCTGGAACTGCTGGTTGTGGCTTTGAACTCCTTCTAAAATACCCTTATCCACCTGATCTTATACCGTCGGACTTTTAACTTATCCCCTCAAACTCTAATTTACACTACATCATGAGGCATTTTGATAGTGATAATGACGTCACTGGTGCTGTTGAAGCCTTCCTTGGCGGATCAGGAAGAAAATTCTTTCGAGATGGCATAATTAAGGTAATGCATCGCTGGAACAAACGCCTTGAAATCAAGGTTGATTATGTTAAACTAAAGTTCAATATTTTTTTATTTATTATGCTTTTCGAGGTTTCCTCGTATATAACTAATTAGGTAGAATCCGAGGTTACCCGAAGTATTGGTAACTACTAACTAGGGATTTAAACAAAATATTTGCTCTGAAGCGGTTGACCTTAAAGTATTAATACAAGTATTGTTTTGTGCACAGAGTTATGGCAATGTTAACAACTTTGGACTAGTAGGTCTTTTAGAAATAAAAAACTGTTAGTGCATTAGTTGATATTTACATCTTTGTTTCACATTGTTTTGTTATTTTATCAAATTCAAAGGCATTCAGTGCATATTTTTGATGATGTGAAAATGCACCGCTACCTGGTAATGATATGGTTTTTGATTACTTTAAGATTAACAATACAAGTAATTTGAGAAGATTCATCTCGAGCTTTGATTACCTTGCAGATAATGTCAGGGTTCTTGCAAGCGAAATCTTGATTGCAGATAATGGTAAAGATTGAAAAGCAACAAAAGTGGAATATTTAACGCATTGCGATAAATGGAGCAATTTTCAAATATTCCCAAATACGTGGAAGTCAGTTTGCTGTTGACACTGTTTCGTTGAGACTATATTTATGAGTTTAGTTTGTTCGAGCATTTTCGATGATAAAACTTAACATGGCTGTAAATTGGCCCAGATTTTGACCAACTATTTAAAGCAACACATTATTTATGACATGATATCACAATTGTATCCTAAAATAGATAAAAGTTGCGGAGGATTGTCGCTGTAGGTTTGACACTGCAGATAACACATATTTCACCTAAGATTACAATTTTTTTCGCCGTTTGGGAAACCATAACTTTAGATTATGATAATTAAGATTGTTCTAACTATATGTAAAAATGATGGAAACAAACACCTCAGAACAAAGCGCTTCAATTTGTTGCTCGCTTTGGTCTACTATTGATTGTCTTAGCCAAAAGTCGAGTATCTGTTTATTTTTTACATTATATGAATAAGGCTCATCCGTAGTTGAGTGTTCATTTTTCTCATCTTCATTCATATCGACACTTTATACTTCAAATATAGTTTAATTTTCTACATGTGCAATCCATAACTTTAGAAAGATAAGGTAAGTACATTTGTATATGTCGTAAGGACTGTAGGCCTCATAAGACTGTGAGTATGACACGCCGTTTCGCCTGTAGTCCGAAAATTTTATTCCATTTGTTTAAACGGCGTGCCATAGGCGTGCATTTGTCAATATTGCAGCAAAGTCAACTTATATACCAAAGATTGATTAAGTTTATTTAAAATGAAAAGATGTATTATAGCAAAACGTTCGGATTGTTTTTGTGATGAAGACACGTATAAGAGATTTACATAATGTGTACGATTAAAATATGACAATGTAACAATTGCGTTTAAATTATATAGAGAAGCTGTTAAGTAAAAGTATAGTTTTCAGTCTCCAAGGTGATAGTTATACCAACTATCTTATGTAGTAGAACCTGTGCTAGGGGTCACATCAGTTAAGGGGCCAAACCTGGTGCATCCAAATTGCCTATTTTCAGGTTTTGAACACCAATGTTATTAAACCTTGTACCTTGGTGCAGCCCTTAACGCAGGTTTGACTGTACTAAAAGAGTTAAATCAGTATTAAAGATCTTAAGTCGTGTATATCGTGACATTTTCTACAGAGATATTTGTGTTATTACAGCGGTAATTATTGTTAATTATATCGGCAAGTTGTAATTACTATGTATTTAGTTTCCCCCAATACTTGGGATTCCAGTAGTCCAATATGCGTGTTATAGCGACATTATCGTTTATTATATATGAATATAACTGAATCTTCAGTGATCTGAATTCGAACTCGTCATGTGCGTATTATTTGTCTTTTGTCCTCAGTTTTTATCTTCGTCATAAGGTCAATTTAAAGAGAAATATGATCTAGATTTATTAACAAAGACCTTTATGGTAAATAAACTATAGTTTTTCGGTAGAATAGGTTTGCTTTGTGTAAATATATTTAGCATTCTTGGCCTTTAACCGTATTCACGTAATTTGAAGACAGTAATGTAAAACTATATTTTCAAACATTTTTATGAAATGAAAAACTATTTTTTTGTAGAGTATGAAAAGGTTTTAGTAATAACTTATAGAGAAAAATGTTGTTGTTACGTTTATTTGTGAAATCAAGCAAAATAGGAAGTTAAAGAAAAATAAACGCACAAACAGTTCTACAATTACGAAAGAGGTAGGTTGTTTTGCTTGATGAAATAACAAGTGTGCAATAGATACACCATTCTTCCCTTGTTTTAAAGCGAAATGTTATACAAGTATATAA